>CM076584.1:401453439-401598751 GCA_034641835.2 Pinus albicaulis
GTTCCTTGAATGCTCCAAAAAGTTTTAGCCACCTTTTTCTATAACAAATTTTATAGGTGGCTAACAATGACGAATCCTAGCAAATGACCAGAACCAACACAAAACACAAATTTATGTGGATTGAGGCATATTTTGTAGTGTCAGCAGCGTAAAAATATAGCTCTTAAATGCATCGAATGATCAACCCATTTTCTTGAATGTGCAGGTAAATCGTCTAGATAGGGTTGAACAATGTTCTTGATATCATTGAAAGCATAATCCATTACTCTTTAAAAAGTTGCCCCAATGTTCTTTAAACCAAACGGGAGTTTTCGATAGGTGAATGTGCCCCAAGGAAAGATGATTGTTGTCTTATATTGGTCCTATGGGAGGATATTGATTTGATTGTAGCCAAAAAATTCATCCATGAACGAAAACATTTTTCATCCAGCACAATTGTCAATAGACTGGTCGATAAAGGGAGTAGGATAGTTGTCTTTTGGAAAAGCAAGATTGGCATCCCGATAATCAACACACACTCTAATGGTTCCTTGTTTTTTCATAACAGGAATGATGTTGGAAACCCACTTAATTAGCAGAATAGGGTAAATTAAACCAACACACAAAATTTTTTCAACTTCTTCTTTAATGGCAGCAACCCTCTTCAGATGAACAGGACGAAGACGTTGACGCACTAGCTTGACATTAGGGTAAATTTTAATAGTGTGTTCAACGATACTAGTATCTATACTTAGCATTTCCTCATAAGACCAAGAAAATTCATCACGAAATTCATGAAAGAGAGAGTGATATGTTTCAAGTTCTGATGGAGAACAAGACACGCTGACATGAATGTTTTCTACAACATCGGGTTTGGTTGAAATATCGATAGAAATGGTTTCTTCAATATTTGATAAATTTTGCTCGAAATCGATTGCCTTAATAGGAAATAATTCGAAAAGAAAGTTTTTATCAATGGGTGATATAGTTCACTAAGGTTATATTCTTCATAATCCTGAAGATGGGAGCGATGATGATGATATTCCCATGGTTCTCCTTCTGGCATCATGGATTCCAGAATATTCTCATCTGTTAAGAAATTTGAGGAAAAAGGATAAGATGCATTACCAAAATATAATGAACGATCAACCCAAACGATTGACGATGATGATTTCGGATTTTCCGCCCAAGCTAGGTAGATTGATTGCTATGCCAAATCAATTGGGCTAGGCGGCAGAAACTCATCCAACGTAACAACTTCAGAATCACCTATAATTTTCCTTAAGCTATATGGAGTGTAAGATATCATGTAGTAGGTCTCTATGCTTGAAATTTCTACCGATGTTGCAGGCAGTGGTAATGCAAAGGTTCCCATGAGGGTGGAATCCTTTAAGAGTCCTACACCAATGTTATGAAGTGCGAGTTGGGGTGCATTAACTAATGGAACACTTCCAGTTACCTGGGAACTTGAGGCAAAGAAGGATAGTTGATTGATAACTGTGATGACACCTTTATGTGGAAAGACGGTCATTCTAAAATATGTAGAAATGATAGTAGTCATAGCATACACCCATGGCTTTCCAAGTAAAATATTGTAGTCAAGGGGTCCGTCAATGACCTCAATTTCAACATTCACTATTTCCCCCCCATTTCAACATGTAGGTTATTAATAATACCACAAGGCTTATATGTACGTCCATTGAAAGCTTTCAATGTCGTAGGCGATTGAGATAGGCACGGCGAGCCAAGCGACTTCCAACAGTTTAGAGACATAATGCATGTATATGCACCCTCATAAATAATAGTATGATGAACAAGGTGATTGAGAACATTTAATTGGATGGAGAATGCCAACTCTACTGGTAATTGCGGCACATAGCCCATATGATTAAAGACTACAAGATTAGAATCTGTTGGATCAATTCCACCAATTTCCGAAAACATAGCCTGCTTCTAGGAGGGACAATTTTGAAGCACTTCAAGTGCTGACATAGCTCAAGGGGATTGAGCCAAATCTTCAACTATATTATAATTTTGATTAGCTTGGGCTTGAGGATTAAATTTCAATTTATGAATGACTCCCTTTGGTGGCTTTATTGTCAATTCAGGAATAACAATCGACGGTATCGATTCCATAGACGAATTCGTGGTCGAGGTAGTAGGTTGATCAAGAGTCTGACTATTGTAATATTTATTATGCGTTGACACCAAAAAATCAATTGATGGCTTCGTGGCAGACAACATAAGCACTTGGGAACTAGAAGCTCGATCCGTAGCAACCAAATTTGTGTCCGGATTTGGAAAAGGATCTGTCAATACAGTGGATGCGTGCGAGGACTTAACCAATTTTAAGACTTCGGCACGGTGAGGAAAGTCTCAAACAAAGTGTTTCTCATTACAAATTATGCAAGGGTAACGAAGTTTCCGATTTCCAGTCGATTGATCAGATGATCTTTCCTACGGGGTAGAAGTTTTATTTTTATTTGATTTCCATTTTTTCTTACTTCCGAGTTCCTTGTCACTTTTTCCCTTGTCAGATGACACAACATGGATCTCAGAAGAAGGCATAGGATAAGATGAATTATAGTGATGTGTGCTTACAATACCGATCATATTGTCTCCAGTATGAGAGTCCTTAGATGGAGGAGGAACAATAAAATTAGTTTGCGGCACATTGGGGATTTTCTCGTAGAGCGTGGCAGACTGAGTGTAAATCAAGTCTAAATATTGGGCACGAGCAATGACCTACTCTTCAGTGACGATGCCACCCTTAGCCACATCCTCAGTTATACATGGTAACGGGGACTTAATGAACCACTCAACAAGGATTTTATCAGGAACAAATGTCTTAACCATTCTACGATGACGATGCCACTCATGAATATGATAAAAAATGTGAGTAGCATTATTCTATTTAAAGTTAGTAAAGATTTATGTTCCAGTTTAATATCGTATGGGTAATTGGAACTAAGTCAAAAAAACAGTAGCTAGGGCAGTGAAATTATCAAAAGAAGCTCTTGGTAACTCAATGTAGCATTTTGCAGTCGGACCAGTGAGCATACACTGGGAAAGATGCAGTCGAATAGAGTCATCATTTAGGGAGTTAGATGAACACCAAAAATGATAATTCATAACATGCATTAGCGAGTATTCCCTAGGGTTTCCATTGAGCTTAGGAATATTCGAGGGTAATTTATGGGGTATCATCGCCCACCAAGGAGCGTAATTGATTGGATCATTGGTGAGTTGGTTTAAATCCGGTAACTCTATGGTTGCAACAAAGGGAAAACTTCGATTTAAGTCGAGTTGAGCATAGCCAGGGTATGATGGAATTTCTTGGGGAATAGGCATTTGAGCACCATGATAAGGAATCTATTGTTGGTAACCCAGATAGGGGTTGTTTTGATAAGAAAACGCTTGAAGATTCTATTGACCAAAACCTAGATACACTACTTGTTCAAATGAAGGTTGTACCATTTGTGCTTGTGGCTGCCAAGGGGTCTGTCCACCAATATTATAACCCAAAATAGGATAGTTTGGATTCGGTTGATGATAAGTATAACCTGGTTGCAGTTGTGACATCCCATAATATGGTAATCTAGATTGTGAATAAATAATTCCAGATACATGTGGTTTTCGTAAACCAGCTGAAGGAGTTGGAGTTTGAGGGCCCAATACTTGAGGGTATTGGGTTGAAGGAATCACCTGAGACGGTTGAGGTACAACAGTTTTAGTCTGTAACAGGGGTAAATATGTATTAACAATCGGAGTTGATGTGGGTGCAATAGATTGAACCGGTTGATATGAGTGTACAACCATTTGTGGATGGATGGGTAGAGTGGGATACCATTGACAAACATTCATTCTGAAATTAGGATGACCAAATAATGATGAAGTACTGTAAAAATGGGTGACCATAGGTTTCCCCCCAGCATGAGGAGTATAATACGATGGAAAATATTTTTCTCCAAAGGCAGGGAGTCCAGTTGAAATTGTAGTAGATGGAATATACCCAGATTAACCAACTTGATATTTCCCTGATGATGTATATAAATGATTAATTTGTTCAGTACTCACTATATATTTACCAGTTAAAATACCAGACGAGGACATTGGTGAAGTCCATGGGTTTGAGGATGCACCAGTTAATGTTCCAGATAAATATTGGTAACTAGGTGGGATGGAAGGGCCACCATATAGATGTGACTCTGGTGAAGTTTTGAACATTGACGAGGTAGCAAGAGCAGTTTCTGTCACAATTGGAATAGATGGTCCAACCGAAGATGTTGGTTGAGGCATGGTTTTTTGACCAAATGTATACCTTATTGAATCTACGGGAACTCTAATAGACACAGGATCAACAAAAGTAGAGGCAGGTGATTGAGGAAAAGACTCGTAAAGGTAAAGCTCCACCCCAATATGTGTTGGAGTTAAAGGTGTTTTGTCTTGTGGTATTTCTTCAATCTAAATTAAACTAGGTGGCAGGATTTCACCGTCAGGCCCAAAGTATATTTCAAGAGGTTGACAGTGCGATATGGGAGACTCAATGGCTACAATAGATTGTGGGGCAACCGATACAGGAGCAACTTCCGATCATTTGACTTCGAGATTCAGATGTTCTGGCAAAAAAGTGACAGGATTCAGATCAAATTCCATTTGAACAATGTCGGGCTCAGGAGTTATGGTCTCACTGATTGGATGGATCGTAACCATAGGTAGCTGTGAGGAATCTATCTCGACAAAATTAAATAAACCAGGATTTGTAGAAACAACTTGTGCTGACTCTAGTATATGTGAGGATGACGTCGCACCAGAGGTACTGATAGTACTAGTTTCAGTAGAGAGATGTCGCCTTTGCCGACAAAAAATGGCTTCTGATGGTAAAGGTGGTTTTAGTGCTATTATATGTGAATGACGAAGAAAGGGATTCTCTTCTTCCATGATGAATGATTTATTTTATGACCAAAAAAAAATAAAAAAAATAAAAGGGTAATTCTAGGAAAAAGGTTTACCAAGTAATTGTGAACTGCATAATACCTCCTCGCGAACCAAGAAGTACGGGCAGGTAATCTCCGCGAATGTTGTGTTCAGTGTATCACAAGTTACAAGGCGGTCAAATCGGTTCACTATGGATGGATAGCAACCTAAATTTGTCCTCCCAAATATACCTGAAGGTACGTGGAGGCCCAAGTTTGTATTAGCATTGTCGAATATGAAATCGTACAGTGATGAGCTCCGCCCTATATACTCGAAGGTACGTGGATGAGCTCCGATATACTTACATACATGGAGTGAGGTATCACACTCGGAATGTATCGTAGACAAGTTAACGACAGCTGCTATGTTTAACGACGTTGGAACACGTCTCTAGCCTAGACACTCTAAATGTTATCGTTATGGTTCCAATGCTTTCTTAGGTAAATTGAAGTAAATTTTAAGTTGATCTTGTTTAATAATTTTCATTTTGAGGTTCACCGGGTGATGTGATGGAAATTACTAAAAATGCAAACTAAAATGATAAGAAAAATTTTCAATTTTAGCTTTTTAATGAAAAACCTAGCTACTAAGAGAAAGAGCATTCAATTTTGAGACCAAACAACAAAGAGCACAAACTAAAATGTAGCTTTCCTAACTTGTTCCTATGAAAAACACACAATTCAATATATGCACATTCATGTTTTTCTTTTCAGTCCCCTTAATGTGAATATAAGAAAGGAAATTAGATGCATCAAATCAACAAAAAACAAATGTTTTCTTCTTTGAGAAATGAGGAATTTATCAACAATTTCTCTTTTAGGAAAAACATAGAATAGAACTACAATTTTTCCTACAGGAAACGAAGAATTTAACATCAATTTATTTTACGAAAAAAAATGGATCTAATGCAGAAATAAAATAATTTGAATTTGATTTGACAACGATAAAGAAAAACACTTAAAGAGACATTGAAAAAATTTAATTTTCAAAGGAGGAAGAATCAGAAAAATTCACTGGTCTCTAGGAGGTATCAGACAGTTGAAAACACAACAAACAAATGGCTGAGAATGATGGAAATGAAAAATTTTAATGGAATTTGGTTGGCTAAGGGGGAAACACAATCTCTAAAGGGAGAAATTGCGTTGCAATGCACCCCTGAGTGGGAGATAGTGCACTGTGTCTTGACCAACAGTGCGTTGGGCACAACAGTGATTGCAAATGCAAGCTACAAAACACATTTCTAATGCAATTATTTCATTCAAAAGTATAATAACTGAAATTAGATGCTACTGTGTGGATAAGCAGAGGAAAAAACACCAGCAATGATAGGAAACTCCCAAGCGGAGTCGCCAATTTGTTATGCAGAATTATGATCTACGGATAAATCAAATTCCCTAAGTGTGGTGCTAGGCTCTTAGAACAATAGATGAAATACTTTGCTATCACTTTCTCTAAGAGTAAATAGACACATAGAATTATATAAGAACCTACTTGTGATCTAAGTGCTTCTTCTTCTCCTTCTGTCACTTTTGTTGTAGCCTTCGATCTAACTCAAATCGCCAGATTAATTCCTGCAAGTATGAACAGAGAAAAACAAACATATTGCAATATACAGATGCCTATTTATCTTAATCACTCAAATAAATTATATGTGAAACATATATATCATTCAAGAATCCATTGTATGAGAAATAGAAACATAAAGAGATACATATATGGGAAAATTAACAAAAATATTTATTAAAGAGTAGAAGGGGAGGTTACAACCAATGATCGATTTGATGTCACCAGCTCCAGCTGCATCCCAGCCTCATCACATCCAAAATCACACCAGTAGCATATCAGTACTTTCACTCTCTCAAATGAGAATCCAACAACATTTATTTACCAAAATTATTCCTTCCCTAGCACTAGGATATGTGCTCAATTTATAGGGAAAATGATGGTAGTTTCTCAATGAATGAATTTCTAAGAGGGGAATTTATATCTGTTGGAATGGAGTTATATACCTTGTTGAACCTTGTTGAAAATTCTTGGACTCTTTCACTAGGGTGTCTTTTTAAATTGTCACACTCAGCAAGGGTCTACAAAGGGTTCTTTTTCTCACCTCATCTGCAATGAAATAATCCTCAACTTCTTGGTATGTAGCAAATATTCCATCTCTAACACTTCTAAATCACTTTTTTAACTCCTCGAAGAAGCTCTGCACAAACAAACTCATATTCACATCCTTGTGATCACCCTCTTCAAGATCCACAAAATCATTGAGTTTATCTACATGTTGTATGGTAGTATTTTCACCAGTGCCATCATATTGAGGGAGTATTTGACCATAATTCAGATACAAGTCATGTAACTGATCTGGTAAAATCAAAGGGGAATACCTAGCTTCCATGATTGATGTATGAGTATATGACGAGCTTGATGTAGTGATTATTGGAATGGATGGAAGAGGGCGGAAAAAAATATTCATTTGAGTAGTGGTTATGGTAGGTGATGCATAAATAGAAGATGATATAGGAATTGAGCTGAGAGGTGGACTTAAAGAAAATGTAATAGAAGATGCCGCAGATGTAGCTACAACAAATGAAGTAGAGGAAACATATGAGAGAGGTATTATATGCTGAAAAATAACTGTCTTTTTAGCACTTTGGTGCAATTTATTTACTAGAACCTCAAGCTTTTGAAACTAAAATAATACACTTCTCTCCACCTCACTAGTATCAGACTTTGGAGGTGAGATATAGGGTCTCAATATTTATTCATATATGACAATTTATGAGATAAAAGACTCATACATAGTCCTAAACGAGGATTTTTAAAATGGAAAATAAAACTTGATATCTTCAATTGTTAACAAATATTGTGGAAGAGAGTAAGACCTACCAAGGGGAGTATGACTCCCTTGACTTTATTCGGATGCTCTCTTTTACCTAAGAAGTTTTTTAGGACTATTTACAATTTTGGGAGGGTTTGGATCAGGATTTTGCCTATTATATCTCCTTGAAGACATATTTCCTCACACAAATTCACATGAAGCTGATCAAAACACAATTTCAAGGTGATTTTCAGCCTATTGTTGTCTAGAAACTTGTCACCCACAGGACTAGAATATAATTCTCAAAAAATACATCTTCCCAGGGAAAATTTGACTTTAGTTTTCTGAAAACGGAGCCAAAATGTTAGCACCCTGCAATTGAACCTCTAGGTTGGGAAAATTTTTACAGGGGTAACCACAAACCTCTTTTAGCTAGAAACTGACCTCGTCCAACAGAGGGGGGCTCCTCACTCGAAACGATGTCAAAGTGTATAAACAATAAAGCTTAAGGACAACATACAGAGGTCAAATCTGTAAAGGTAAAATAATACTTAATGATGGTGGTTTTAAAACTTTGGAGGGAGGGTCGATAGGCATGGAACGATGATTCAATTTTTTTACACAAAATTATCAGAGCTTACATGAGACACCTATGAAAACATAGGCAAGGTGGGTATAAATTCAAGTTATAAAATTTGTCATAACATAGTTAATGAATTTTGAAAGTAACTTTAAAATACACAAAGATATCTAATCACATGTAACAAACCATTAAATGAATTCTGAAACATATATTCCTTGATCAAATATCGAGAAAAATACCATAAAGGAGCACCTAATTAAGGGTAAATTTCATCATAGTTTAGAAAGGAAAACAATCATCCAGATCATCAACATAAATGAATTTTGAAAACTATTAGAGACAATTTAAAAGTGAATATTTAACAAATACATAGAGACTAACATGCACATAATAAGAGACACATAACTTGCAATCCATACCACAATAATCTATGGTCTAGTGGAAAATTCTCTGCACTGATAATTTTATTTCAGGAAAACAAAACACATACATAGGCCTTCTCCCAAATCACAACCCTTTTTCCATGTTTTGTTCTATTTAAATACATTTATGTAGAGTGAAAAATCATAAACTAGATATAATGTACATGTTATCCACTAAGAGGATCAAAACCAACTCAACTTAGAAACATCAATTCTTAAAACTGAAACTAGGATAAGGTTAAGATAAAAACTGCAACATCATTTTTAAGAAAAACAACCTTATCTTATCTACCTATTTCATCCCTATCCATTCATTATTTTCCTGATCACTAGAATAAAAATAGAAAGGTCCAAACATAAATGAAAAACACAACAGTTGAGTCATGAACTGTGCAACAGTTGTGCAATAGACTCCAGCTCTACATAGTCATAGGTCGTACCAACTAAAACTGGGGTGATGGGTATGATGATGATGTTGTTGTGCTGGTGTAGGACCCACCAGATGGCCCTTTCCATATGTGAAAACCCGAGAAATGCACAATCACCATTTTCACAACAAAATTTCAAATTTCTGGGTTTGACTGTCATCTCCCACTCCAAAACAAAGAAATGTCTAACAGTTCATCACCTATACCTTATGACTCCCAACAAGCATCAAAATCCTAAAAATCCTTAAAATTTTCCTCAGAAACAAGTAACCCTTGGTAACTACAAAATGAGTTATTAGCTACACAATTTGAGCTTTTAGGAAATGAAATAGAGTATGTGATCAAATTGAGATACCCAAGCTACCTCTGTCTCTTCTTGCTGGATGAGGGTTTGGTCTCTTTGTTGGAGGTTGTTCTGATTTCCTTAGCTAGTTGTATTATTATGGGAAGATTTGAAGGTGATTATTTGATCTTCTTTAGTTGTCTCTTAGCCCTTGCCAAATTTTGTTTCATTACCCTCAATCTTCTCCCCAAGATCAGGTTTCTTGTGTAATAAATCTTTACCTGTCTGTGTAGGGGAAGTGTCCATTTTAAAACCACTTGAGCTTTCTTGAGTGTATCAGTAGCTTCTGCAACCTCAACATCAACTTCCACATTGGTATATTTAACAACCTTCTTGAAATCTTCATTATCTTCTGACATTTGAGTGAATTGTAGTTTACAGTTCACAATATCCTCAAATAGCCTATGGTAATCCTTCCACTGACCAAGTTATGGTTTCTATTTTGACTTAAAGGTCTCCCTAATTTTCTCTTTCCATTTAGTTGTTGATCTTGTCATGGGATTTCTTGGTTGCACCCTAGTTTCTCTTATCTTCTCCAAATCAATTATTTGTTTTCATTCTTTCTGGGATGTGGGTCTAGGAGGTCTCTTGGAAAAATCAATTTTGTTCTTCTTGAATTATTTTCCTTCTATGTGTCTGAGCTCTTTGTTTTCCTTCTGAAAATAGGAAATTGTAAGATTAACTTTGGCGAGGTTGTCCTGTAACTTTGTGAGTTCAAGGTCTTTGTCCTCCATTTGAACATCTTGTTCCTCACATGTACCATTTTCTGGCATACTTTCTGAGAAATCAATGGTTTATTGAGGATTTTTCTCCTCAGTCAACTACTTTGTAGAATATCTAGTCCCTGTCCTATGTAGAAATTTTTCTTCTTCCTCGGCCACTTGGATCTTTCCTTTCCCTCTACTAGCTTCATTCTTATCCTTCACTGATTCATTCACTCTCTCTTCAGCCTTGGGATCTTCCTCTTGTGCTTCGACTGGAGAAATGTCTCCCTGATCCAACATACCTACAATTGACATAAAACTATCTGAAGACACATTTATTTTCTCCAACTCATGTAAAACCAACAGTTTGATCAGTGCAAAATGAAAAACTAGGCAAGTGTTTGACTCCTTTTGACTGAACCATTTATTCCATATTTCCCAGAATTTTAAATAGGTAATATGGCAAGTTCAAGCTCCTCCTACCAGTTAAATGCATAAGAAATTTGATGTGGTACTGATACACATTGCTAAAGCGACCTTCACATGTAAAATACCTTTGGATTACCTTTAATAATTGATTGTAGTGATTCAAAAAATAAGTCCTTGGAAATGTGATGTCATATTTGTCCTTATATTGGGGTTTTAAAAACTCTTTAAAGTATTATGAATATAATTAATTCCCTTTGAACCAACCCTCACCTTGTAAAGGAATTGTTGTACTTGATAAATGGCTTCCTCGGACATTGTAAACTCTAGATCACCAATTTTGACCTTATCACCTTTGAATTTCAGGGAAAACATGGTTACAAGTTTAAAATGATGGCCAAGAGTCTGGAATTTCTCACAAAAGGATATGCACATGGTTTGTTAATATTCCACTCTAATGGCAGGGTTATAGTTCACCATTTCAAGACTTCTAGGCTCAATATGAACCACTTCTCCTCTTGTTTTTCCTTTACTCCCCGGGATTTCCATCTGCCTTTTTTAAACCTACAACACTGAGTTTAGCTATGTTTTCATGGCACAAAAATTCTATGGAGGAAATAACTGTTGGGTGTGTGTTATATTCTTTCCATGACTATATTAGGTGCACGGACCTGCCTATGGTTTCGTGCATGGGTTTGCACATGGATTTGGGCATGATGGTTTTCTGACCATGGTATTTTGTAGATCCAGTAAAGGGAACTACAATTATGTTCTAATCCATGGTTATTGGATTGGGTTTTATGAATGCTTCAGCGTGTATATATATGTTTTGTAACATTGAAAGGAATATAATGAAAAATAAAGCTGGTAGTCACAATTTTGGGATCGAGGGGAAAATCTCTGTGTATATCTGTTTTAAGTTTTATGCTCTTGCTATTGTTTATTTTTTATTTTAAGAGTTTGTTTGTAGATAATTTTTGTACAAGGTTAAAACCTATATTTGGTCATAGTTGTTTTGGCTTCAAGGGGATTCCTTTGTTGTTGATTGTTTTTTTTCTCGGGTTCGTGGTAGACCATGTACAGTGGGAGATCTAGAGGATCGATTCTTGCAGTGAAATAAGATGACAAGTAGTGGAAAGATAGAGATCGATAAATTTAATGGTCAGAGTTTTGAGTTATGGAAGCTCAAGATGGGGGATATATTGTTGAATAAAGATCAGTGGATCGTAGTAGATCCAGGTAATAAACCAACGATAATGTCAGATGAATATTGGGCGAAGTTGGATCAGAAGGATAAGAGAACATTACGGTTGTGTATCTCAGATTCGATATTTTTGAATGTATCTCGGGAAGTTACGATGAAGGCTTTGTGGGAAAATTTAGGGACTTTGTACCAATTTAAGTCTCTGGTGAATAATGTTTTCCTACGGAAAAATATGTATAACCTGAGGATCAAGGATGGAGACTCAGTGACAGATCATCTGAATGCCTTCAATACTGTGGTAATTCAATTGTCATCTATTGATATTAAAATCTTAGACGAAAATAAGTGCATCAATTTTATGTGTTCTCTACCGGATTCGTGGGATAGTCTGGTTGTTTCAATAGGTATTAATACAACTACCTTGAATTTTGATGAAATTGTCTAAAGTTTGATGTCGGACGAAATGAGATGGAAAAATATGGAGGGCCAGAATGGAGATGCCTTGTATGTAAGAGGAAGTTCCTAGAACAGAAACAAAAATAAGATCTCGAGTGGGAGATATAAATCTAGAGGTAGATCTAAATCTCTAGGAAAGTCTATAAAGCAAGAAAGATTTTAAGGATGGAAAATTATCTTGAAGTTTAAAAAATTAGCAAATCTCACTAGTCCTTAATATGCAAACTATAAAATGTTTATTGATGTATTTGTAAAATTATTCAAATTTTTAATTATTTTATATATACTTTCTATATAGTGTTGGCGATTTTTAATGTAAAATACTTTTATATTATAAAATTTGGGCGAATAATTTTTATAAAAATGGAAATTGGCGAATCCTTTTTTTGGAAAAGTCATGCAAAATTAGCCCAACTACGAATATTAGCCCCTAAAATTTTCCATGCTATAAAGGTGTGCTAGAAATGTGGAAAGGAAGGGCACTTCAAAAAGGAATGTAGATCTAAATCTCCTGAGAAAGGAAAGGGATCAGATGATTCTCCTTCAATAAAGGATAAAACCACTTTAGATGAAGGTGGGGATGTGTACTTGGCTTCTTCTTCAAATACACATGTAAATCATGAGGCATGGTTGGTTGACTCAGGTGCATCCATTCACTTCACTCCCCATAGGGAGTGGTTCTATGAGTATGAGAAGTATGATGGTGGTGATTTCTTATTAGGGTATGATAGGAAGGCTATAATCATCGGACGCAGAAAATATAATTTGAAGTTTCAAGGTGGAAGGATTAGAAGACTTCCTAGTGTTCTGCATATTCCTACATTGGCAAGAAATATGCTTTTTGTAAGCAAGATGGAAGATGCAGGTGTAAAAACAGTGTTTGAGAAAGATACATGCATGATGGTTCGGGGAGCACTAGAATTATTGAGGGGAGTTCCAATTGGAACTTTGTACAATCTTCTGCGTAACACTGTTATTGATGGGTGCAATAGTTCTATGGTTCCTGAAAGTGAAGAAGAAAGCCTAGTGATATCTGGAGAAAATACCATGTTATGGCATCAAAGGCTTGGAAATATTGGAAAGAAGGGGCTTCGAATACTGCATGATAATGGTATGGTAGAATGTATATCTAATTTCTCTCTGAAATTTTATTTCTATGAATATTGTGTATGTAGGAAGCAAAATCGAGTGAGTTTCCCTTATGGTGCTAAGAGGGCAAACAAGATATTAGAACTTTTGCACAATGATTTTTTTGGACCTATGTCGGTTCCATCACTGGGTAAGTTTGTGTACTATGTGTCATTTATAGATTACTTCTTAAGGAATGCCTAGATATATTTCCTAGGGAAAAAATCTGAAGTCTTTGACAAATTTAAATAATTTAAGGCGTCGGTAGAAAACTAGACATAGAAGAAGATAAAGGTGTCGACGACAGATAATGGAGGATAATTATGCAAGAAGGAATTTGAAGAGTTTGATAAGAAGTGTGGTATATCACGGAAGGATACTACTCCATACACACCTCAGAAAAAACGGAGTTGTAGAAAGAATGAACAAGACGTTGATGGAAAATGCAAGAAGCATGCTCAACGGTATCAGGTTAGGATAAGAATTATGGGCAGAGGCAGTGGAGACTGTGTGTTACGTGTTTAACATATCACCTTCATCAGCATTGGAGAATAAGACTCCACATGAGGTATAGACTGGTAAGAAACCCTATCTTTCACATCTAAGGGTATTTGGATGTGATGCATATTTACATGTTCCAAAGGAGAAAAGAATCAAGTTGGATAGTAAATATGAAAGGTGCATCTTTATTGGGTATAAGGATGGTTTAAAAGGTTATAATATTTGGAACCTAGAAACAAGGAAGGCTGTGTATAGTCGAGATGTGGTGTTTAGAGAGGTGAAATATGTTGTTAAACATGAAGTCCTACCAAAGGAACCTAAGAAGATAAAGTTTAAGCTAAAGGAGGAAGAACCAGACTCTACAACCAAAAAAGATTTAGAAGAGGAAGAGTCACAAACTCCAGCTATGAGAAGATCAGTTTGAGAAATAAGGCATCTAGAAAGGTATAGTCCATATTATTTCTAATCAATTTTTTCTTTATCTCTCACTGATGATGATCCTAGAAATATTAGGGAGGTAGTGGATTCAGAGGATGGAAAAATATGGAAGGATTCCATGTTTGATGAAATGGCATCCTTGCAAAAAATTGAGGCATGGGATCTGGTGGAGTTTCCCGCTGGAAGGAAACCCATTGGAAGAAAATGGGTGTTTAAGAATAATATGCATTCAAGAGCCAAGGTGGACAAATATAAAGCTTTATTCATAGAAAAATCTTATTCCCAGGTGTCGAGAATTGATTTTGGTGATTTTTTTTCTCCTATTGCCAAGGTAATTTCCATTAGATTACTTTTATCTATCGTTGTTGCATTTTATTTTGAGGTAGAACGGATGGATGTGAAGACAACATTTCTTCACGGGGATCAGGAAGAGGATATCTACATGAAGAAACCTAAAGTATTTGCATTTAAGGTGATAAATAACTGGTATGCATGTTAAAAAAGTCTTTGTATTGGTTAAAACAGTCACAAAGAATGTGGTATTAGAAATTTGATACATATAGACGGGGACTTAGCTTCACCAGAAGCAGAGAGGATCATTGTGTGTATTTTAAATTAATTGGTGACTGTGTTATTTATTTGGTCTTGTATTTCGATGATATATTTATGGTTGGGAGTGAAAAATAATTTATCCAGGACATGAAGACCCAATTTTTCTCCAAATTAGACATGAAGGATGTTGGTGTTGCAAACTATATTTTGGGCATGAAAATTAAATGAGATAGAGAAAAGAGGAAGTATGTTGAGACAATATTGTAGAGGTTAAATATGAAAGATAGTAAACCGGTGAAGGTTCCTATTCCTGTAGGTGTAAAGTTATCTGTTGAATAGTGTCCCAAGGCACAAGAAGAGGAAGAGGACATGTCCCTTGTTACATATGAAAGTGAATTGGATAGCCTGATGTATGCAATGGTATATAATAAACTCGACATTTCACATGAAGTGGGATTATTGATAAATTTTATGTCAAAACCACGGATGGAGCATTGGACAACAGTAAAGTAGGTTTTCTGATATTTGCATGGCACTAGTGATTATGTTTTGTGCTACCAAGTAAGACCAGGATTGGACAATGTTTTGGATATTCGTGTCTTTGTTGATGTAGACTGGGCTAGATATCTATATCAAAGAATATCTACAAGTGGGTATGTATTTAGCCTATTTGGAGGTGCAGTCAGTTGGATGAGTAAAAGACAACCTGTAATGTCTCTTTCAACTACAGAGGTAGAATACATGGCAACCACTCTAGCAAGCAAGAAATAAGTTTGGTTGCAAATATTGTGTTCAAGTATGTTGTTGGTGCAACAAGCTGTAAGGATAGACTTTGATAACCAAAGTGAAATTTTATTGGCTAAGAAACCATATTATCGTTCAAAGAAAAAGAACATTGATGTTCAATATCACTTTGTGAGAGATATGGTTGAGGAAAAAAAGGTGTTGCTGGTAAATGTGGAAACTTTGAAGAATGTTGTAGATGCATTGACAAAGTCTGTGAGAATTGAGAAGTTATCTTGGTGTAGAGAAACAATGGGCATTGCAGGGCGAGACCAATGACTAAGCTCTCCTATGACCCCCTGTGGGAAGAAAATAACAAGTGGGAGAATGTTGGGTGTGTGTTATATTCTTTCCATGGCTAGCTCCAAGCAAGAAGCAGGGAACGATGCCTTGGGAAATTTGTTTTGGACCCTATATTAGGTGGGTGGACCTACCTATGGTTTTGTGCATGGGTTTGCACATGGTTTTTGGCATGATGGTGTTCTTCCCATGGTATTTTTTAGATCTGATCAAGGGAACTAGAATTATGTTTTAATCCAGGGTTAATGGAGTGGGGTTTATGAATTCGTTGGCATGTATATATATGTGTTGTGACATTGAAATGAATATAATGAAAAATCAAGCTGATAGTCTCAGTTTTGGGATCTAGGGGAAAATATCTATGTATATTTGTTTTATGTTTTATGCTCTCGCTATTGTTTATTTTTTGTTTTAAGAGTTCGTTTTTTAGATAATTTCTGTATAGGGTTAAAACCTACTATGACATCACAATGGATAAAATGATGGTGCAATGGAAAAAATAATAGTGCAGTGGAAAAGGTGACTGATAGGGATTTTCACAAGATTTAAAGGAATTTATTGTTGGTGCCCTGACAACCTTTTTACCATGAAATGTGTGCGATATGTAAGGAAGATTTTTTTTCAACTATCACAAAAATTCATTGGCAAGCTCATGGATGACCAAACCTTGACTCATATAATTGACACACAAACCCTAAGTATTTAAAACTGTCCCAAACTCAAACCAAACTATAGGAAGGGTTTGTGCAGCAATTGTGAAGTAACACATACAAAATTTATCAATTGGTGTCTAACTATTTAAAAAAAAAATGTGGCTCGAAAGGGATGTCTCCTCCCTCAGACAATAAGAGAACTCATTTTGAAATGGTGGAAGACACTTGCAAGGAACTAAAGGAAGTTGCAAAGTGACTGTGTAGCTCCAAATATTGTGCAGTTGTTGCATAGAATTTTTCCCATAGTTGAAAAATACGTGTCTTCTAACCCCTATCAGATTGCTCTCAGCCCTATGCTCTGTAACTGTCAATTTTCCTTAGAGAAGAGCGCAAACTATTGAGTGGAAAAATAATGGGGTCGGGATGAAAAGAAATTTGAAAGCGCACCCATTGTTTTTTTGGTTGTGGGTAGGAACTTAGGATAAAGGGTTATTATGGTTATTATGATCATGAAATATAAATGATGTAAATGAGTTGTTGAGAGGTGTAGTAGCAATAATGATGAGAGGTACGTTAAGGAGGGGTGTTATGCATATGATGTTGTATATAAATGTAGGGGGTGTATGAAAGGGAGTATATGAGATGGGGTATATGAAAGCAGTATAGGAATGGAAAAAGTATATGGTAGGGATACATGGTATGGATATATGAAAGGGAAGCATGAGTTGTAAATGGTGGAATGGGGTGTGATGAAAAATACTAACAACATACTCAACCAAACCTTAATAAATGAACCAGACTTGTTTATTCATGGTTTTGACATGTGATACATAACCCTTGAACCCTAAATTACTTTAAATGAGAAAATGACATCATGACCTTCTCATAGACTCAGACTATCTTAAATTTTATCTTGCCTTTAAGGACGCTCTATGAAAAACATGTAGTGATGTCAGACAATGACTCTTTATACTATGAAAACAATAGCTCATAGGCTAAAATGTTATACAAAATCCCAAAATTAATGAAAGAGACAAAGAGCTTTGATCTCTAAACCCTATGTCCCTAACATTGACCTTGATAGTGAGGAGTCAAAGATTATGATGTGGTCATGAGCACGGGGGCTTCACTGCGGGAGCAATACCATAGCACGTGGGTTCATATTGGGGGATATATAATGAGGAAAAAATAATATAATATATTGTGGAATATATAGGGGATAAAGGGTTTTTATATTGTCACGTATAAAAAATGGAGCTCAAAGTTAATGAAAAAATATAAAGGGGTATAAAAAATGTTAATAAAAAATGGATACCTGCAATATATAATGAAAGTAGGGGCTTTCTAATTTGGGAAGGTGTATTGGGTTTATATTGGTAGGGGTTTAAATAATGTGATTTTTAAGGGTATTTTCCAATATGTACTGAAATTAAGGGTATTGTTTAATATTCTATGATCAAACGTGATATGTTAGAAGCTTATTGAGTGAAGCCCCTGTGGTCATGAGTTGTTAAAAATGATTTATTGAAAAATATTATCTTCTTCTTCCTATTTTTGTTGCATAGATTGATTCTTGGATGCACTACTTTTTTAGCCACACATTAATGATGATTGGAGATATTGTTATTGTATTGGATCATCTATTGCTAGTGATGCTTTTTATACTTGATTATTTGTTTCCCGGAGCTAGAGTTGGCACTACAAAGTAAGATTCTATGTTATTACGCCTCTTGATGATATAGCACTTTCATTGGTGAGTAGGAGTTATATCCTATTGTCATTGTGTCATGATATTTTTGTTGCTTCTACCCTTTCATATTATCATTTTGTTGATATATTTGTGAAATATATTGGTTATCTTGTGCTCTTGCCATGATTTCTTTACATGGAGCCTTCATTGACATCACATTTATGTTGTTGCCAAGATTTCAAATTATGGCTTAGGTGTTGAATGTATCCATCTATTATCATGTGCTACATATTGTGATTGTATTGTTTCTATTGTGTATAGCACATACTACTTCCCATAGATTCAATTTACTTGTATTAAATCATTGTATTAGGTATGCATTGGAGAGATAACTCTTGTGTGCATTTGAGTAGATATTTTGAAAACCATGCATGGGGTTGTGGATGAAATTGTCTCAGTCTTGTATTGATCATGTATAGAGGTGAGCCATGGTGTTTGGCATGTATTATAGTGGATCATCTTGTTTCAACCATATATGCACCCTAGAGTGTGAGATAAACCCATGTAACTTTTTTTTTTTCATAATTGGGTCATGTTGGTTGTGTAGTCATGAGTCAAGCATGATTTGAGAGAGAGATAACATAGTTTTTTAAGCCATGTATGGGTTGTTGGACAACATTTTTACAACCATGTATTATTATGAAGGCTTGTATCTCACTCCATACCATTTTGTCATGATGTTTAGTAAATTATTTGATTCAAATGATGTAATCTCTTGCATGAGGAAAATATTCATAGGAAATAATGAATTTTGATGAATATTAGTTTGAATGAGATATTGAAAATTTTTTTTTAGCATTTTTTGTTCAAAGGAGAATAGTTTTTCATTCAAACGGGAGGAGAGTGTTCAAAAAGTCAAGGGGAGTATGCTAATGTTAGCATTGTACCTTGTCATTCTTATGTATTGTATGTTAGAATTTCTATAAGATTCCATTTTCCATTGATTTCAAAGGGGTAAAGACTATGATGTGCCAAATTGGTAAAAATATTTTTGGGTGGAGAATCGCTCTACTAGGGTTTTCTCCAATTGTTCTTGCTGATAGCGCCGACAGGTTGCAGACCCTGCACTAGCCACATAGCTCATTCACGATCATCTCTGCTACATGGATGGGAGATTGATCAAGTCGATGACATGCCCCTCACCACGATGTGGGGAGTAGCAGTCCTTCCAAGAGGTGGTGAACCACACCCCCTTTTTTTAGGGCCGTCCAACCAATGGACCGATGGATATGATACCATCGCGTAAACCTAGTGATGGGGGTACAATGGCAAGCTAAAGAAGGTCCCAACCGCTACATGCCAAAGGCAGCCATTAATCGAAAATTCTTCATTCCAAACAACCAACTGGAGAAAGCTCGACAATATATGAAGGATCACGCCATGATGTGAAAATTCTTAGGGATTTGGCCCAAGGACCAAGATGTATTGGTATGGATCCAACACAAATGGGATCCACGAGGGTTGTTCGAATTGTGTATTACAGCCAAGGGATTTTTCATTGTTATATTTGAAGATCTTGAAGACAGAAAGAATTTTTTTGAGAATGGACCTTAATTCATGGGAAATACGGGCCTTTTTCTCTGCTATTGGGGAGAATTCTACAACCAGGAGAAGGAATAATTTACAGTTGCACCAGTTTGGGTTCAAATTTATTCACTGCTAGACGATTTCTGGGAACCAGATATTCTTGAAGGGATTGGAAATTCCATAGGAAAATTTCTCAAAATGTCTGAGATCACTAAGCATCAGCGCCATGGGGCATATGCTAGGATCTATTTCCATATGAATATCTCTTAACCCCTTCCCGAATCTATAGATCTGATATATCATGATACCACATGGACTCAACCTCTTGATTATAAGCACGTTTTGTTCAAATGTCGAAGATACCATGAGTATGGCCACCTCCTCAGAGACTGCCTATTCACCCTTGAAGAAGAAGCCAAGGCTGCAGCACAATATCGAGATGGAGAGGGTTTTCACCAAGTGTATGGCAGACACAACTGACCCAATATTCCTCATCCGACGAACCCACCAACGTGCCCTGGGAACTAGGCATCCCCTCCACCAAAGCCCAATCAGCCCTAGTAGTCTTCAACTCTGCCGCATCCACCTAGATCTAGTAACTCCTGCGTGGCACTGGAAGTTGAAGATTTATCCGTAGTACTTACTTAAGAGATGCCATCATCATCAAAGGAAATACCCCAGTCTATGGATATAGATAAAGTACTCACAATCTAGAGAGAAAATATGGCTACCAAGAGAAAAATCCCAGAACACACTGAGGAAAATCGATTGGTATAAGAAGTTTTGATCAAAAAAAGCAAGATATTGGAGGTGGAGGATAAACACAACACTCTAGGAACATAAGAGAAAAAGATGCTGGAGATATTGAAGAGCTAGAGCAAGGCAGACATCCACGAAATTCCAAGTAATCAACTCTCCCACTTTGGACATATTTTTAGTCAATGGTCGGCCTGATCTGGTCGCGCGGACTCAGATCTTCGATGTGTGGGAAAATAAAGTAATGTTACCATGGCCCTCCTGGAGCCATGCTGGGGACTAGAAAAAAGTAAGAAGGGAAGGAAATCCACAAAATAACTTATTCGAGAAGCTTGAGAATTACTACTGAATTTAGGGCAAATGGTACAATTGACAGATTATTTTCTGAGATATGTCCCTCTTAAATGAATATCATATCTTGGAACATAAAGGGCTTTAGTATCCCAGGGAATATCCACTCCCTCAAAGAGAAAATAGAAAGATATAGACCTGAGATAGTCCTATTACAAGAAAATAAGATGCCAACAGATAAAGTTAAAGAAAATAGTTAGTGCTGCTAGAGAAACAATCAGGCCATGACTATAGAAGAACTAGGAATTGTAGGAGGAATCAAAATCCTTTGGGATCCAGACAAATTCATACTCATAGACTGGGTGGGTACTAGATTTTATTTATCTACTTCCTTCTGCTTAATTGGTGAGAAAAGCCCAGGAGCTTTAGCTGTAGTGTGTGAATATTGAGGAAAAATCTTGGATCTTGGGAGGAAAATACAACATGATCTAGAATATTGAGGAAAAAAGAGGGGGTGTCCGAAGACTGGACCACTCGTCACAAGGTTTCAATGACACCATTGATGATATTCATATGGTGGATGTCATCCCCCATCAAGGATTACATACATGGAATAATCACTGAGGGGGTTAGAACCAGGTTTCTTCTAGGCTAGATAAATTCATGTTCTCCGAGCATCTTATGCTACAAAACCCTCAGATATCAACGAAGATCTTTCCGTCCATCGGGTCGGACCACTGGCCTATTAGTGTAGATATGACATCCTCCACCGTCTCTCAAAGACAACCATTTAGTTTTGAGAGCTTCTGGATATGGAATTCGAGATTCCCTGAAAATATGGAGACCTGGTGGATGACCCTAAACACCTCACCAGGTGACAAAATGCAATTTTTCCAGAAGAAGCCCCAGTCCCTCAAGGCTCATATTAAAACCTGGAACCGTGAAGAATTTGGAAATATATTAGAGGAAAAATGTAAACTGGAGGATCACTTAGAATAAGTGGAGAACCAAATTATTAAGGAAGGTTGATTCTAGGAGTTGGAAAAAGCAGAAGAACACCTGTCCATGGAACGAGAAGAGCATAGAAAACATGAGAAAATTTTGTGGCGTCAGAAGTCATGAATTGAATGGTTTCGAGAGGGGGAACACAAATTTAAGTTCTTCCATATATTCATGCTTAATCACCACCGGCACAATAGAATCACACATTTGTAGAGTGTTTATGGAACCTGAATGGAACAACACATAGATATTGAGGCTGAAATCAAATCATTTTTCTCGTCATTATTGCAAGGCGAAGGATATGACCAGTCTAACGCCCTACGAAATGTCATACATCATATTCCCTATTTGATCTCCCATGATCAAAACGAGGCCCTACTGAGCCCTATCTCTCTGAGTGAGGTGGAAGAAGTTGTGAAGGTCTTGCCCTAGAGGAAGAATCCAGGACCAAATGGGTTCACTGCAGAATTCTTCAAAGCTGGATGTTCCTTCCTATGCCAGGACATATGGGGGCTAGTGGAGGAATCGAGAAAAATTAGACAGGTATGGTCAAACCTTAATTCTACCTTTATAACACTCATACCAAAATCTCAAGAGGCTACTCGACCATGTGACTTACATCCCATAGCTCTTTGTCATGTGATATACAAAATATTTTCTACCATCATGGTTTTCCAGTTGAAACCACTTCTTCATTATATCATAAGCCATGATAAATTGGGGTTTTTTTAAGGCCGCCAAATATTGGATGGGAGTTTCTCTACACATGAAACCATACATTCCATGAAGGATAATAAAACTAGAGGGATTATTATCAAACTTGATGTATCAAAAGCATATGATCACTTGAGTTGGAAGTATCTACTGAAAGGATTGCAGGCCTTTGGCTTTTCGGCAGAATGAATTCAGTGGATCAAATCTATGATCTCCATGATGTTTTTCTCTATCCTCATTAATGGAATTCCCTCCTCCACTTTTCTATCATCCCAGGGCATCCAGAAAGGGGATCCACTATCCCCTTTTCTTTTCATTATAGCAGTGGAAGGTATGGGAATAATGATAAAGGAAGCCTAAAAATCCAACCTTCTGAAAGGTCTCCATTTTCTAGACACCAATGTGGATATGATTCATCAACAGTTTGTTGATGACAACCTCCTGTTTGGGAAAGAAACAATTAAGGAAGAATATCGGATAAACACCATCCTAGAAGATTTCTAGGAGGTGTCAGGTATGCTCCTTAATAAAATCAAGTCATATATATATTTCTTTCATACTCCTAGACCTATCCAAGCCTACTTGGCTAGAATCCTAGGCTTTAAAATTGGATCTCTTCCCTCTAAATATCTTGGAGTCCCCCTCATATTCAACCCACTTTGCATAGCTCGCTGGAAATATCTTTGTGCGAAATTATCCAGCAAGCTCTCCAATTGGACCTTTCGTGTTATCAAGCTCGCAGGGAGAGCAATGCTCCTAAAATCAGTCCTCCAAGAAATTCCTCTCTATCAAATCTCTTCCCTTTCTGTGCCCAAATGTATATACTCGGACCTGATAGCTATTTTCATAATATTTCTGTGTAGTGTCCCTTTTGATGATAGAAAATGGCCCCTAGTAGCCTGGTCCAAGCCGTGTCTACCAAAATTGATAGGAGGACTAAGCCTAAGAGATCTTATAGCCCTTAACGCCACCCTTAGGGCTAAACTCTGATGGAGATGGATAAAAGGTGGACTTGAGCTCTAGAAGGTAATATGGTCCCAAAAATATTTTCAGGGAAATACTCGGAAGGAGCTACTTCGAGATCCACTCCCTAGTAATGGATTGACTATTTGGAATCTAGAAAATTCCAACAATGATTTAATTTGGGATCACTTCTTTTGGGAAGTCAATAAGGGATGGTGTTGGGGTTCCTGTGATTTGGCATATTGGCATGCCAAGTGACAAGGCAACATGCAAATAAAGCTTTAGAGCTCTAGGAACTAGCCCTCCTAGTCTCAGAGAGGGATATCTCAATATGTTTCTATGGATGTGTCTTGAATGGTTTTAAAAGTTGATTTTAGGCTAGTTATGAAGTGCAGGGTTGTTTTTTTTGTTTGGTTGGACAAATGTGTTTCACGCAGTATAGATAAAGCATGGGAATCTACAACCCATTGGGAAATGGAGTCATGTGAAAGTCAAAATATTTCTGATTGAGAAGGAAGGGAAGCCAGAGGGAAAATCTAACTCAGTCAGGGATCTATTGAATAATATAGGTGAGAATGAGATGAACACTAAGGACTAAGAGTGAAAAGCAAACTAAACCCTCTCACAATGACTTAAAGGATTCGGGGAACACCCTATTTCCTCTAGTAAGCTCACTGTTTTAGACTCAATTAACATAAACACTCAAAGAAGAGGATAAATGTAGACTAAACCCTCTCACAATGACTGAAAGGATTAGGGGAATGCCCTATTTTTTCCAGTAAGCTCACTGTTGAGAGCTTAATCAACAAAGACATACAATTGCATTCAAAGAAGAGGGAACACCTTAGACATCTAGGAATGCAATTATAGGGACCTTTAACACAATAATTACAATAATGAACAGAGGGTATGATTGAAACAAGCCTCTCTGTCAAACTGCAAGTATTAATAATTAAAGGGAGATTTCAGATACAAAATTCAGTGGCAAGAAAGAGGGAACGCATAAACAGTCTTTAACACAACTGAATTTTCCATTTCTAAAATAAAACAAGCTGAATATTCAAGAGAGCTACTAGACTACCCTGTCATGTTCAGTAGTGGAAAACATATCAACATTGAAGGATAAACAGGTTAGAGGTGCTTCTGAGATACATTTCTTTGCCTAAAATTTTTATCCTACTGTAAGTCAAAGAAAAATGGAACAAAGTGATAGACGAGAAAACAACATTAAAAATAAGAGATTACTTCACGAAAACCAAGCTCAGGGATCCAATGGTGTAGCCTCCTTCATTCAATAGAGAAAACAGAGACTTCCACACTCCTTCAGAACACCAATGCTTCTTCAAAGCAGCAATATATGTATTACTTTTGAAATCACCAAATGCCAACCTTTTACAATAAGACTTCAAAGAGTTTTTATAGAGAAAATGGGAGAAGTAGGTGAAGAAGGTTTTAATGATCATTTAGAGATAGGAGAGAGCATTCGAATGCCCCATTTTGTGTCATAAACATTTCATTAAATTCTAGATAGGATCAATAACTTTGTAGCTTGTTGAGACCATTTTGATATGACAGAAATCATCCACAGGGTGTCCTTGGAAGGAAAAACCATCTGGAGTGGTACTGTTATTTTCTTGGTGTGAGTTAAGTGAAAGAATGGGCTATGAGGACTCCCATAGTTCTAAATAACTACTTTTGACGGCTTGTAGTAGCTGCTTTGGAGTAATAACTGCTTGGCAGGTTTTTGAGCATGGAGATGGGCTATGTCTGTGTCAGTCAACTTCTGCACCAATAACTGCTCTGTTCCTTTGTACTTCAACCTGTTTTAGCTCTTTTTATGCTTTCACTTTGCTGATTGCTCAAACTGCTTCTGTACTGATGCCCTCGAAGGTTTTATTAATCTTCTATGCCTTGTCTTCTACCACTGGATATGCGATCCTCATATTTCTGAGTTATCTGTGTACAGGTGGAGGGTTTTGCTGAGATGGAGGGTCATTTAGGGTTCGTGGATCTGATCCATTGATTGAAACGACCTCGCCTTCTACTTTGGTTCCCTTTGACGTTGATTCTTGGCCCTGAGATAATTATCGGAGCCTCCATGTCACCTCTAGTGACTGTGGAGAAAATTCATGCTTCGTCGGCTGTGAAAATCTGCAAACATATGACAAACTGTTATGAAATCCTACGGGCTTCATTTAGACTGCTTGCAAAGGCTCTGGGGGTGGAGGAGCAGTGAGGAAGAACGTCATTGCAGCAGAAAAAAGGGAAGAAAACCCTGGCAGAGCAGCTAACCAGGTTCAGCGAGGCTCTAGGTGTGATGAGGAACGTGGACCATTAGATTAGGACGATCTATGGTGGATATCTCTTGATGAGCATAACGGGAGAGAGATGGGAAACACATGAATTGATATCGAGATATAATATGGGCCGTGTGATCTCAGAGATCGGCGACTGGGATTAAAAGCGAAAGCGACGTTGCGGAGGGTAGCGGTATGGCAGAAACCGGGGATGGTTTTTGTGCAACAAAATGGGGGGGAGGCGGTATTAACTTTTGTAACGCGATTCCATTCATCGCACGAAACATGGAAAATGAAAACCACTTTTATCATGCGGAAGTAGCGCACTTTGGGAAGGGGTAAAAATTTGCACGATATGGATTTTGGTCCATTGGATCATCGACTGCATATCTGACGGTGCGGGAGAAGCGCGACATATGGCTAGATGCACGGGTGAAAGGAGGTAGGGTCCATTTTTGAGGTCAATGCAAGCCGTTGGATGAGGGGAATGGACAACTGTGATCTCATCGGCAAAATGATTCGGGACCTAGTGGACGGAAAGAGGATTGGCAATGTGATTGGATGTTGGCTGTTGGATTGGAAGGGAGATCAACGGTCGGGATTAATCGGCGGGCATGATGGTGAAGGGATTATGAGCAGAGCGTGATTGAATCTCAACCATCAGTTCTTGTGGATTCTACGGTCGAGATTAGATCAGAAGATCGGAGAGAAAGGGCTCATCGCATCGGGGAGGGGCAATAAAGAATGACAAGGGAAACGGGGAAAAACTATGATTGCGATGAGCGAGAAGGGCTTAGTTCCTATTTATGGCTTCAGGTCACATGCAGAGCAAGGGGCTAAGGGCTAGGCCGAAAGGGGCTTAAGCCCTTAGTGAGAAAATGAAGATTTTCAAGGATTATTAAGGGTTTTTGGAGGGATTTGGAGGTTCCGATAGGGGTAAATATGGGGTTTCAAACCTTATAAAGGGGGTTTCACAAGGCTTGAAGGGGATTTGAGGCCTTTAGAGGCTAAATGGAGGGTTAAAAGATGAAACAAGGTTTTATGAAAGTGGGGGAAAAAGTGGAAAAAAGGTAGTTTCAGAGGCCTTTGGACAACTTTCTTTAGTGAACCAGCATGGTTCTAAGATGGAAATAGCAGTGAAGATTAATTCAAAGGAAAAAGAATCATCATAAGACTTCAAATATGATGGATTTTCAAAGGAAATATATCTCTTGAAGGCTTGAAAACAAATTTAGCCACCATTTGGTATATCAAAATTTATAGGTGGCTAACAGTGGCTCTACTTGGGGAGGGCATCTTTCCCTTTAGGTGTCTAGAACCTCAGTAATATCTGTATTTAGTAGACCAGTGCCATTCCATTGGCAGAATTCTTCATTTGAAAATGTTCACTGTCCTGCAGCAAGAATTCCATTTGAACAAGACTTCTACCTACCCCAAACTATTTGTCCTAGCATTATTTTCTTCTTAGAGGGCACTTGGACTGGAAAACTCTTTTCCAAAATTTTATTTTGCAAACAGAAAATTAAACCTATCTAATGCTACCCTTATTTCTACATGAGTTCATATTAAGCAGTTGAACTCATAAGTTTCAATACCTAACTATCTATCAGTCAAGATTAAATTGTTTGACTGATTTCATTCTCTATATTCTAAGACATAAATTGAAAACACAACCAAACCAGGATTAGACTGTCTGATTTGTTGTGGGTCCATGGCATAAAGACAAGCTTCACATGAACTAAAACTTGCAGAGATTCAAAAACCAAAATTTTGAAGGCTAAAGATTTGAAATTCAAAAACATTCTTCCTTCTTGTTGTGACTCATATTTTGAGCTTTTTAGAGTCACCTTTCTTTCTTCATTTCAGCTCTGATTTTGACCCTGTTAGAGTTGTTTTCTTCTTCTTTGCTGGTTCAAGTTTTGAGCATGTTAGAACTAGCCCTTTTTTACCCTAATCTATCTACTGATAAGCCACGTTTAAATTGTTTGGAAAATATGATTTACTAACCTATCAGCAGTAAATTTAAACATTATCCAATCATGATTAGACTGTATGATTGAATAGAAAGTGTTTCTTGTGGTAGTCGCATTTAAGCTTGCACACTTTCAGACATTATTTCTCTTTTTTGGTATGGGGTTGTACCTTTCTTATTTTCACTCTGCCCTCTTTTCATTTTCTATTTTTTTTGTATTTTTTTAATTTTTCTTTCAAAGCAAAAACAAAAAACTAACTAAATGCTCACAGGCTGAGCTTTATTATTTTCCTATCTATCATATTCTAACTTGAAATATTTACATGTCTAGCTGACAAACTCTCTCTTCCAATACATCCAGTCCATCAGATGATCCCATGACTAGTTTCTGCTCATCTCTTTGAGCATGTTGGACAGGAAGGGCCACTCCCATTCTCTTTGTTTTTTAGCAGCAGCTTCTAAGATGTTTCTTGTTGTTTGCAACAGGATACTCTTGATGGCCTTTGATCCTTTTCTAAATTTCTGCAGGAAATGAGCATAAGGATCTTGAAATAATACTTGGTTGTGAGTATTTGACAAGTAGGTTTCAACAAGGATCATCTCTTCTTCCACTGGATCAAGAAAAATATTCTTTTGAGGAAGAAAATCTTCCTCATCTTCATCATTTTCTGAACTAGAGGAATCATTATATGTGGCAGTGCTATCCTCTTGTAACCATGGTAGGTTCTGCTTGAGTGGACTAAACTTTGTGAAAAGATTAACATATTCTTGAGCAGGGGTTTATTTTATTACCTCAACCCTTCTAGGAGAAGGTTCAGGATATTCAACTTGCTCAAGAGTTTCTTCATTTCTTTCCTCCTCATCCTCTGAGCTAAAAGGCTGCTGACTTCCACCCTCATGGAAATTATTATTGATGATTTGATATATAGCAAAGAGAAGATTCAATGAATCTTCATCTACTATCATACTTTCATAACTTTCTTCATCAGTATCATAAATAGCCTGCATTGGCTCGTTACTTTCTTGAAGTTGATGGATATGATCTTCCTCCCACAAATCTACTGATGACGGTCCTGCAAGATTAGCTTCTATTTGGAAAAAATCATCCTCAGACAGATCAAAATTAGAAAAATCATAATTATAAGAAATGTTACCAATCAAACCTACTGGATTCTCAGTAAGTCTTTCTTCAAAATAATCTACAAGTTCATTTTCTGATTTAAAATCTTGCTTATCATACATGCTTTGCATGTTGTTTATGTCTTGCAGTGATTTGGTTTGTTTTTCCCGAGGACAAGGTGTGGGTCTCTTAGAATAAGCATTTATAATTTCACCCTCATATTCTTCCTCTTTTACGTTTATCAAGTTGTTGGTTGTCTCTATAAATTTTTCCAGCTTGGTTTCTGCAGAGATCAGCCTTCCTTGCTCTGCTTGGTCCTTCTTTATTGTGTTTGATTTTCCCTCCCTATACCATATGTTGTATTCGACAGTAATTTCTATGTTCTGCACTTCTTCCAGGCCTGAAGGCTCTCTTTCTCTTATATGGAATTCCACCTCAGGGTCAAAAGAACTCGGATAGTGCAATAGGGCCCATCCCAAGGGTGGTTTTATCTTAGTAGGTATTGCATTGTATACCTTATTGAACCTAGCTAAAAATTCTTGTACTGTCTCTGTTGGTTTTATTTTCAAATTCTGGTATTATTCTAGGATGAGGAAAACATTTCCCAAGACTGCCCATTTATCAAGGAAAACTTGAGTGAATTGATGAAAATTGATAATGCTTGAAGCTGGAAGGTCTTTAAACCATCTCTTAATTTTTCCTTGTAATGACAAGGTGAACATTCTAATACGCACATCATCTTCTCCTATTTCAAATAAGTGAAGTAAATCCTCAAGATTTTGAACGTGTTGCTCAGTAGTGATCTTTGTATTTTCTCCATCAAAATGGGGCAACTTATTTGTAAGTTTTGTAGGAAGGGGCTGGAAGATAAGAGGAAAAACTAGAGGCTTATATATTTCTATGACCTTTTTTGGTGTAGGTAGTGCAAAAAGAGACCTATGACTGCTTGAAGTTTCATTAGGGGTGAGAGATGCAGCATGAGGCTCTTGTTTCACTAGGGATTTCATAGACGAGTATGAGGTAAGCACATGTGAATAGGTCTTCTCTTGGTCTACATTTTTTGGCTTAACCTCTTTGGGCTTGAGATCTTTCCAATAATCGATGCGGATCTTAGTGTTGTGCCCTTGGCCAGGCTTGAAGTAGGATAGAACGTAGTTGTAGATAAAAATAATGAGTTCTTGAAACCAAATCAGGCCTAAATTTTCTATCCTTCTAGAATGTCTGGTCATGTTTTAGGTTCTTCCTCCAGTGGAGTCTTTAGGTCTATTAGGAATTGTGGAGTCGCCAGGTGGAGGATTTTCAATGTTTTAATGAGGGTTGTTGTCCACCATTAGTAGTTAAATACCAATCTAAAAAATGTTTAAGGGGTCTCTTGAGGTCTTGAGGGTGTCTAAGATGAAGTCTTACTTAGAATTCCCATCGTGATCGCCATTAGAAGTCCCTAACGAAGTCGCCATTATGTTGGGGTTCCTGTGATTTGGCAGATTGGAATGCCAAGTGACAAGGCAACATGCAAACAAAGCTTTAGAGCTTTAGGATCTAGCCCTCCTAGTCTTAGAGAGGGATCTCTCAATATGTTTCTAAGGATGTGTCTTGAATGGTTTTAGAAGTTGATTTTAGGCTAGTTATGAAGTGTAGGGTTGTTTGTTTTGTTTGGTTGGACAAATGTGTTTTATGCAGTATAGATAGACCATGGGAAGCTACAAGACATTGGGGAATGGAGTCATGTGAAAGTCCAAATATTTCTGATTGAGAAGGAAGGGAAACCAAAGGGAAAATCTAACTCGGTTAGGGATCTGTTGAATAATATATGTGAGAATGAGATGAAAATTAAGGACTATGAGTGAAAAGAAAACTAAACCCTCTCACAATAACTTAAAGGATTTGGGGAACGCCCTATTTCCTCCAGTAAGCTCACTATTGAGAGCTTAATCAACAAAGACATAAAATTGCATTCAAAGAAGAGGGAACGCCTTAGACATCTAGGACTGAAATTATAGGGACCTTTAACAAAATAATTACAATAATGAACAAAGGGTATGATTGAAACAAGCCTCTCTATCAAACTGCAAGCATTAATAATTAAAGGGAGATTTCAGATACAAAATTCAGTGGCAAGAAAGAGGGAACGCCTAAACAATATTTAACACAACTGAATTTTCCATTTCTGAAATAAAACAAACTGAATATTCAAGAGAGATAATAGACTACCCTGTCATGTTCAGTAGTGGAAAACATATAAACAGTGAAGGATAAATAGGTTAGAGGTGCTTCTGAGATACATTTCTCTGCCTAAATTTTTATCCTACTGTAAGTCAAAGCAAAATGGAACAAAGTGATATACAGGAAAACAACATTAACAATAAGAGATTACTTCACCAAAACCAGGCTCAGGGATCCAATGGTCCAACCTCCTTCATTCAACAAAGAAAACAGAGACTTCCACACTCCTTCAGAACACCAATGCTTCTTCAAAGTAGAAATATCTGTATTACTTTTGAAATCACCAAATGCCAACCTTTTACAATAAGACTTCAAAGAGTCTTTATAGAGAAAATGGGAGAAGTAGGTGAAGAAGGTTTTAATGATCATTCAGAGATAGGAGAGAGAATTTGAATTCCCCATTCTGTGTCATAAACATTTCGTTAAATTCTAGATAGGATCAATAACTTTGTAGCTTGTTAAGACCATTTTGATATGACAGAAATCACCCATAGGGTGTCCTTGGAAGGAAAAACCATCTGGAGTGGTACTTTTATTTTCTTGTTGTGAGTTAAGTGAAAGAATGGGCTATGAGGACTCCCATACTTCTAAATAACTACTTCTAACAACTTGTAGTAGCTTCTTTGGAGTAATAACTGCTTGGCAGGTTTTTGAGCATGGAGATGGGCTATGTCTGTGTCAGTCAACTTCTGCACCAATAACTGCTCTGTTCCTTTGTACTTCAACCTATTTTAGCTCTGTTTACGATTTCAATTTGTTGATTGCTCGAACTGCTTCTGTATTGATGCCCTCGAAGGTTTTATTAATCTTCTATGCCTTGTCTTCTTCCACTGAATATGCGATCCTCATCTTTCTGAGTGTTCTGTGTACAGGTGGAGGGTTTCGCTGAGCTGGAGGGTAATTGAGGGTTCATGGATCTGATCCATTGATTGACACGACCTCGCCTTCTGCTTTGGTTCCCTTTGACGTTGATTCTTGGCCCTCACATAATTATCGGAGCCTCCATGTCACCTCTAGTGACTCTGGAGAAAATTCATTCTTTGTCGGCCGTGAAAACCTGCAAACATATGACAAATAGATATGAAATCCTATGGGCTTGGTTTAGACTGCTTGTAGAGGCTCTGGGGGTGGAGGAGTAGTGAGGAAGAACGTGATTGCAGCAGAAAAAAGGGAAGAAAACCCTGGTAGAGAAGCTAACCAGGTTCAGCGAGGATATGGGTGCGATGAGGAACGTGGATCGTTAGATCAAGACGATCTACGGTGGAGATCTCTCGATGAGCATAACGAGAGAGAGATGGGAAAAAAATGAATTGATATTGTGATATAATATGGACCGTGCAATCTCAGAGATCAACGACTGGGATTAAAATTGAAAGCGACGTTGCGGAGGGTAGTGGTATGGCGGAAACTGGGGATGGTTTTCGCGCAAAAAAATGGGGGGGAGGTGGTATTAACTTTTGGAACGCGATTCCATTCATCGCTCGACACGTGGAAAATGAAAATGAATTTTATCGTGTGGAAGTAGCGCACTGTGGGAAGGGGAAAAAATTTGCGCGATATGGATTTTGGTCTATTGGATCATCAAATACAAATATGATGGTGCGGGAGAAGCGCGACATAAGGCTAGATTCACGGGAAAAAGGAGGAGGGGTCCAATGCTGAGGTCAATGCGAGTCGTTGGATGAGGAGAATGGAGAGATGTGATCTCATCGGCGAAATGATTCGGGACCTGGTGGACGGAAAGAGGATTGGCGATGCGATTGGATGCTGGCTGTTGGATCGAAAGGGAGATCAACGGTCGAGATTAATCAGTGGGCACGATGGTGAAGGGCTTATGAGTGGAGCGTGATTGAATCTCATCTATCGGTTCTTGTGGATTCGACGGTTGAGATTAGATCATAAGATCGGAGGAGAAGGGGCTCATCGCATCGGGGAGGGGCAATAAAGAATGACAAGGGAAATGGGGAAAAAATTCAATTGCGATGAGCGAGAAGGGCTTAGCACCTGGTTATGACTTTGGGTCGCATGTGGAGCAAGGGGCTAAGGGCTAGGCCGAAAGGGGCTTAAGCCCTTAGTCAGAAAATGAAGATTTTCAAGGATTTTTAAGGGTTTTTTGAGGGATTTGGAGGTTCCGATAGGGGTAAAGACAAGGTTTCAAACCTTATAAAGGGGGTTTCACAAGGCTTGAAGGGGATTTGAGGCCTTTAGAGGATAAGTAGAGGGTTAAACGATGAAAGAAGGTTTTATGAAAATGGGGGAAAAAGTGGAAAAAAGGTAGTTTCAGAGGCCTTTAGACAACTTTCTTTGGTGAATCAGGATGGTTTTAAGATGGAAAAACTAATGAAGATTAATTCAAAGGATAAAGAATCATCATAAGACTTCAAAGATGATGGATTTTCAAAGGAAATATATCTCTTGAAGGCTTGAAAATAAATTTAGCCACCATTTGGTATATCAGAATTTATAGGTGGCTAACAGATGGACAAGAAGGTTTTGGCATGAATCCCGACAAAAGTCCCCATGGTTATCCCAAGATCAGTCTATGATAGACCTCATGCCAATATTTCAATTGATCTCGCCCACTATGGTGGAAGATTACAGGAAAAATCACCCCGACGACCATGGTTGGTGGAGCTGGAAAAAGCTAGAGAATTGGCCCCCAACAATTCCTCAGCTGATGGGGGAGCACCTATCCAGGTACCTATAGAAATATAAAATCCATGTCTCTAATGATCAGGAAAACCTCATATAGGGTCTTTAGACGTCAGGGGGATTCTCCATCAAGGAATCCTATCTGCTCCACGCACTAGCCCTGCCCCAAAAGAATAATATTGTTTGGAAAAGTATTTGGAAAAGCAACCTATGTACGAAAGTGTCACACTTCCTATGGTTGGTTGTCCATAAATGAGTGCTGACATGGGATCGCCTCAGCAAGTGGGGTTTCATAGGTCCACCCATATTCCTGCTCTACGGGCAAGAGGAATAAACACAACAACATATCCTTGTTGAATTCCCCACCACCAGAGAAGTATAGGCTCAAGCTTACACCATCTTCGACCCAACTGATGTACCTATATTCAACACTAGATCCATGTTAGAAGAAATAACAATTTAATGATTTGTGAGTCTGGTGGTAATCAGATCTTGGTGGTTAGTCCCGAGATTATTGATGTGGAGCACCTGGAAAGGAAGGAATCACACTATTTTTGAAAACCGTCCTCCCTCATCCTCTCTCATTTGGTCCCATATCTTAAATAGAATTAGAGAAACCATCCTATTAGAGCCTTCAGACCTAGCTGATTGGGAAGAAAGCCCTCAAGAAACTGAAATCCTTATCCTATTTAACCTCTCTCTGGAAATGGTACACCCCAGCGCTATGAAAGGAAAACCTTCCCCCTTCACTCCTATGCTATCTTTTCCCCTCCCTGGCAAAGATGCATTCAATTAAATTTTGATGGAGCGTCTAAAGAGAATCTCGGCCTGGCTAGTTATCATGGCATCATGGGTGATGCCTTTAGGATCCCATGGGTTGCCTATGTAGGATCCAGTGGAACCATGAAAAAAATGTAGCAGAGTTTTCAAAGCTTAAATTTGGACTAACCTTGGTCTTACATCTCAGATATAAACAAATTCACATTTGAGGGTATTCCTGTCTCATTCTAGATATGACTTAGAAAATGATAAATGGATCCAATCCTTAGAAATTTGCGAAGATCTGGATTTTCGAAGCCTAGATTTCTCATATCCGAAGATCCCTCATTTTATTTGAATATTTCACCACAAGTCAAGTGTTGCGCTCAGGGAATAAGGTTACTTATTGGTTGGGAAACAAAGGAACGATTGACCCAAAGCATGAGTTTCACGGTGCTTAGATGGAGCTCCTCTCCAAAGAGGACCTTGACCTAGGTGAAATTAGAACCCTACAGTTTTTCATGGATGCAAATCTTGAAGTCCCCGATGGGGGTGTCATAGTAGATGGCCAAGTGGGGGCGGTATGCATAGGCCAGACAAGCCTGATGCCACACACCACTGAGAAGCATTAAAGCACACTCGCACGATGGTAGTTATGGAACCTTGGGATGACTAGAGGTGTGAGGTTATCAAGCCTTCAGGTAAGGAAACCAGTATTATGTAGGTCTCAGTGATGGTGAATATCTGCGAGGAGGTATCACCCTATGTAGCGGTGCTGGCACTCAAGCTTTGACTTGAGCTTCGACCATAAGGAGTGTGTGGGCCGAAGAGGGAGACGACGAGTTGGGGATGGTGGCGTGGATGTATGTGGAATGCTAGTAGCCTAGGGTCTGAGGAGCAGAGGATTGTAGAAGTGGTGATAACGTTTGGGTTGGTGGTGACGAAGGTGCCCAACTAGTCATATCTATTGTGGAACTCTCAGACCGCTGAGGGGATGAGGTTTGTGATAGCAGTGGATATTTCTAAGAAGTGGTGTTGGTGCAGGCTTAGAGGCCACTTCGACCCAACAATAGTCTGGTGTATACGCAGGTGGAGGTTTCGCTCTGCCAGTGGAATAAGCACAGATTGGATACTCGGGATGACAATATTGTCTTGTGAGTTCGCAGGTGCTGGTGGCTGGTTGGCAGGAAGTGGTATGTGCGATTGCACTCCGTTTCAGCGGGCTGCACTTCACGTGGGAAATTAGACTTATATATGAGAACCAGCAGGGTGTGGGAAGGTACAGCTCATGCCATGGAAACATGGACATGCTCATAGAGGAGGACTTGGTCGCGGGATGGAGGAGCGTAGGAAAAATGGGAACCCGAGCTTGGATTCAAAATCGATCGAGATTCAACATTTCATGGTTGCCATGGCGGTCTCTCTGGCCTGGTCGCCTGGTCAAGTTGACACTTTGGTCACCCTGGAAGAGATTTCAGTTCAATTGAAACAAATCCAACTCAATATGGGAAACATGAGGGAATAAAGGTATGAATAATGTAACGAGCTCATCTCTTACGTTAATGATTTTCAACATATGAAAAATGAAACTCTTGATTCTCTAGAGAGTCTTCACCATCAGTTGTAGTGCTCCCATGACCACCTCCGAGCACTGGAAATATAGATCGAGCACATCTACTACCATGTCAACAACCTGGATATTTCTTTGCAGGGCCACCAATAGCCCCTCCAAATCTTCCTCCATGAAGCTTTCTATTTTATTTTATTTTTCTATTTTTGTGCCGCAAATAAGTAGTGGCAGCGTTTGCCTTGGCATGCACCCAAGACAAGTATGGAATTTTTTGCTACTCGGGTTGCACAGATGTATCACAACTAAGTTGCCTTATTATGTAAATTTTTAAATGATAATTTAAATCAAACTTTGACCGAAAAAAAGGGGGAACGAATATAGAGATTAGCTTCAAAGATCAAGTTCAAGAGGGAAGATCAAGTTTAGGTTGACATCAATTCCAAAGGTGAAGCACGTTGGCATTTTGGTGTTAGAATTTATATAAAAAATAAATTAACACTTTTTACCTGGTGATGATGTCTTATTTCTTTGTATTGGGTTTCATGTATGATCTTCTATAGTTATAATAGTGTCTAAGTATATATGTTAATGTCCTGAAGCTGAGCCACATTTTTTTTGAAAGAAAGATGCAAACTCCTCGTGTTAAGGCATGCTCTATGGGAGGAAGTTATGCACAAAGAAAAGATAAAAATACCATTGTTTGGATGCCCATGAAATCCAAGTGAAGATATTCTTTAGGAGTTGGTTTTATCTCAATGAGGATAGTTGTAAGTGGGATTTTTGAATTGTCTGTGCACTTAGATAATTCCATGGGTATTTTATATTGTATTTGTGCATGATATTTGTTCAAAATAGTCATGAAAATTTCGTATTCATATAGAAAGTGGTTAAATTTGAATAGATCCCTCATCAAACGAAGATCAAGGAGAATCAAGTTAAGGAGGAGAAATGTTCAAAATACTTGACCAGTTCAAGAGTGTATGAAGAGAGTTGTTGAGATTTGTAATATTTTGTAATTATTGTTTTAATCACTTTGGAAAATTATTTATGTGAGTAAATTCACTATAGGATAGGTTGGTTGGATGTATTGTGAGGTTGAGAAAGTGTGTGAGAAGAGAAGAGTGTGAAATATGTGAGGGACATCATGCAGAAAATCTGAAGCAATTTGCAGAAGTTACAGAAGGTAGAAGAAGAATGTTTCATCCAACATCTTATGTGGAGAGCGAGGAGATAGAGTAAGGAATGATTTAATATCATTTAGTGTATTGTTGATGCTATTGAATTCATCATAATATTGTTTTAGGTGCATAGTTTGTTCCTGGATATATTTATTATATTGTAGATAGGACTAACATGTTGTTGTTGTGTTGTGAATTTATCCTTGGAGTTCAGTCTGAGACTAAATGAAAGTGTGGCTTGGAGAGTTTGAGGAGGTTGTGGTCTTCCTTCAATGGTGGGTGAACAAGAAAGGGGTAGTTGCTCCTTACTAGTGGTGGCTAATAAAATGGTATTTAGGGAGTGGTAGCTCCATCTACTGGTTTTTGGATAGTCCAGTGGTGACTAGACGAGACTTATTGGGAGTATTGGCTTCCAACATGTACTGGGCTAAAAATTCATGTGAATAGATACTTCCTAGCTGGTGGTGTCCAGAAATAATATTTAAATGGGTAGTGGCTCCTAGCTGGTGGAGGTCAATTGAAAATGTAATGATTTGATATATTAATGATAAGATAATGAGAAGCAGCACAACAATTTCTTGTGGTTTTTTTCCCCTTGGGGTTTCCACCAAAAATCATTGGTGTCTCATGCGTTGATTATTTTTTATGGTTTTGTGTTTTCTTTTGATGCATTTACCTCTACTCATGTGCTACAAATGATAAATGTTTAAGTAAATAATTAGTTAGTGAAAATTTGTAAAAGAGCCATCACTACTGATTCACCCCCCACCTCAAGAGTCATATACCTTTCAAACAATCAATCCATCAATGAAGAGGAAGTAGAATAACTTGCATAATTAGAAAAAGAAGAGGAGAAATAGGTAGAAAACACTCATCCAAAAACCCCCTCAAGGTACACACAAAAGAACCAACCTGGAAGTCAAATTCTTGGTAATAAGGATTTAGGTGTTCAAACTAAAAGAAAAATAGTGGACACTTCTAATAAAGAATAGATTACCATGCTGCCCATGACCAAACCCAAAAACCTTTCTTAAACAACCAATGATAAACATTAGATAGATGCCATGAATGAGGAGTTGGATCAAATACAAAAGAATCATACTTGGGAATTGACTCAGAGATCTACATGTAAAAAGGTCATAGGTACAAAAAGGGTTTTCAAGGACAAGTTAAATGAATATGGACAAATTATCATAAAAAATTCCATATTAGTATGCAAAGGTTAGGCTCAGGGATAGGGATTATATTTTGAAGAAACTCTTCCTCCTGTAGAAAGACTAGAATCAATTAGAATGTTTCTAATATTTTCCTATCATAAGGATTTTAAATAATATCATATGGATGTGAATTCAGTGTTCTTGAATGGAAATATTGGAAAACATGTGCATATACAATAGCCTGAAGGATTTTAGCTAGCTAACATTCTTGATAATGTATGTACTTTGAAAATGGCACTATATGGACTCAAGCAAGAACTAAGAGCATGGAACTCTAGAATAAACAAATATCTACAGAAGCAAGGTTTCAACATAGGGATAAATACAATATGATAATGAGAATATTTTGTTTGTTGTTTATGTTGATAATATATTTTTTAGTAGTAGTGCATATTCATTAAGCCAAGTGTTTGCAATTGAAATGAATTTTGAATTTGAAATGTCCATTCTTTGAGAACTCTCTTCTTTATTAGTTTATAGATTACAAAAAAATCAAAAGGAATATCATCTCCTATGGAAAGCATCTAAAATAAATATTGAAGAAATTCAGAATGGAGGAGTGTTCACATGTTAAAACTCATATAGTCACTAGGTGTAAGCTAATTAAAAATCATGAGCCATGAGAAGTTAATAAAAAAATGTATAAATCAATGATTGGTAGCTTTTTGTATCTAACAACCCCACGACTATGCATAATGCAAGTTGTCGGATTGGTAGGAAGACACTAATCAACATCCAAGTAAATCCACTTGTTAGCTGCAAAAAGAATTTTTAGATATCTAAAAGGCACAATGAACGAACTTACCAACTTAACAAGAATTGTACCAAGTTGTTTCTTTTCTAGAGGTCGTAAATAATGATTTTCATGTCAATTTTGAAAAATGTTGATGTAGCATCAACATTTTATTTTGGAGAAGCATATTTTTGACACTTTATTTTTTTCTTTTGAATGAAACATGTAGCATTTATATTAATTCAAAACCTTGAATCTAGGAAAGTTCCCATTACATAAGATTGACTTTCAAATTTAAGAAATTTATTCATAATATCAAAACTACAACAAATATGTTGAAGCTTCCTAAAAATAGTTATCCTAAAAAGATACTAAGTATGTATGTGATAGAAGACTCCTAAAAACTTTTGATAGCGACAATACATCAAAAACTAAGGATAAACTATAACAAAAAAGAAATGCATGCATATTTTTCAATGCCATGGCAACCTCCTACTCCTTTGTCCTGAATGCATCATGCTTAAGGCACATTGACTATGACTGAGACCCATATTAACCAACTGAGTTACAAAAGATGATGCCCCCTATGCCCTGATTCTCGAAATTATTGACCTGTTCCTTCAAAATTTCCATTTAAGACCTCAATTCTCTCTACTTTTTCTCAAATTGTCCGTACATTAATTCATACTTCATTTTCATAAGCCTCTCATATTCTTTTCATGCATTATTTACTGTAATTTCCTTTCGATGAATGCCCTTCAACAACCCTTCCAAATTGGCTTGTAACATGTCTAGCTAAGAGGAAAGAGAACATCATTATTCATTGGATGATTGACCCACTTCTCACACCATTGCTCTAAAATGAATTGACACAAGATAATTATCAACACCTAAGGACCTATGATGATAAAAATGAACCCGATCCATATGTATTCGTGACCCTCTATGCTCATTTATAAAGCCCAATGTGATCCAAAACTGAAAACCATTGACATTGGAACTCGAGGGGAAATTCATGCTGAATTAATGGAGTGATGAGAGGAAATATTTCCAAATCCTGCTAAGTGAAATGTGAATTGAATGTGGAAAAGAACTATGTGTACTGCTGACATGGGCATACCCATGGAACCATCCAAAATTACCTCTCAAATGCCACATGGTATCATGCTCTTTCATGAGAGAGCTCAAGATGGAGTCCAAAACATATGTCATCATAAAAAAAAACACATTTTTCATATAAATATAACTTTAAAAAATACACATTTCAGGTCCCTTTCACTAAAAATGACATGTCAAATAAAAGTTCTTTATGGAAATAATTGAACAAAAGAAAGGTTAAAAAATAAATTTTTTTATGAATTTTTTTATAATGTTTGAACTTGTTTTTTTTTTTTGGAAAAATGTCAAAAAAACCAAATAGAAATAAACTATTTAAATTAAATTAAAAAACAAAAAACAAAAAAGAGAAACCTCAAAACAAAAAAAATTAGGGAAAAAAAATCAAAACATTACAAACAAGTTCAAATCAAAATTTATTAAAACAATAAAATGATATATATATTACAAAAATAAACCAAAACATTTGAAAAAATAAAAAATAAAAAATAAAAAAAAAACAAACGCTATTAAAAAAAAAAAAAAAAAAAAAATAAAAAATTAAATAAATTGAAAAAAAAAAAAAACAGACACACACATATATATAACAAGTTTTAAAAGTAATTAAAAAAATAAAAATATGAATATTATAATGTGGGTGGGACCGACCCCCCGCCCACCTACTCGGTGCCATAGAACACTATGTAGAGTGCCTGGAGCAACATCGCTCTAGGCGGCTGTCTGAAGCCATAGGGCCTCCAGATATATTATTTTAATGTTATTTTTTTTAAAATATTTTTTTATTTCAGTTGTATATATATATATATATATATATATATATATATATATATAACATTTAGAAAACTTACATTAAAATGATATATCTGGAGGCCCTATTGCTTCACATAGTCGCCTAGAGTGATGCTACTCCAGGCACTATATATATATGTATATATATATATATTTCTTTTAGTTTGTTAAATTTTTATTTTTATTTTAAAATCATTTTCTTTCTTTTTCTTTTTCTTTTTTTCATTTCATATTTTGATTTTTAGGGAAATAAATTTTTGTTTTCAATTATTTTTATTTATTTACTATTTGTTTTTGTTTCTAATTATTTTTTAAAAATTATGTTTGAATTTTTATCCTTTATTGATTATTATTGGTTTTTTTAAATAAATTTTTTTATGATTGAATTTTGATTTTAACTTTTTTTTTTTTTTTTACTTTTTATTATTTTTTTATATTTTTGCATTTTTCTTGTTTTAGTTTTTTTTTTTTCATTTTTATTTATTTATTTTTCGTTTTATTTTTTTAGGCGTTGTGTTGATGATTGAATAACAACCCGGTCTTACTATATGTCAATTTGATAACAAATTTTTAAGTTTTCATTATAATGGATCAAATTTGCCCCTATTGTGTGTTAGTTTGATGGTTGATTTTTGAGTTTTCGTTGCAATGGGTTAGGTGTGTCCCCACTGCATGTCAATTTGATGATTGATTTTACGTTTTTGTTGCAATTTGTTAAGTTGTCTTAGACTAAGATTTTAAAAGAACTATACTTTCACTAGTACAAAATGGCTATAAATGACTATTTTTCGGTTGGTGACCAATAGTAGCTAACTTACAGTATCTTATAACGTGACCAACTTTTGGTCATTTTTAGCTTAGTCATTAATTGGTTATCTCAATTTTGTTGTCTAGTTGTATATTTGGTCATTAATTTAGTCACTGATTTAGCCATCAATTTAGTCATTGATTTGATCATTAATTTAGTCATTGATTTGGTCATTAACTCGGTCATTGATTTGATCTTTGACTTGATCATTAATTGTCACAATTAATGACCAAATATATTACTATATAATCACCCGAGAAAACCAATTAATGACCAAAGAAATATGATCAAAATGTTGGTCATGTTATAAGATACTGTAAATTATTTATTAATAGTCATATATATGCAAATTTTAGTCATCGTTTGAAACCAATTAATGACCGAAGAAATATGACTAAATTTTAGTTGTGTTATAAGATACTGTAAATTAGCTACTAATAGTCGTATATATGAAAAATTTAGTCATCATTTCTAGTCACAAATTTATCATTTACAGTAGTCATTTATTCATTATTTAAATGATTAATTTAGTAGTTTATATTCAATTCATTTACTTTCATTAATAATCATTATAAATGATTAATTTAGTCATATATTCATTTTATTTGTGTTAAACATTAATCAATATAAACTACTAATTTAGTAGTTTTAAATTGATTTTGTGATCATTATTAATCAACATAAATTAATTTGTATGACTTTAAAAATGTCATACTATGTGCATGTTCATCTAATATGAAAACACAAAGTCGCATATTTTAATTACAATACTAAACAATATCAAGTGCAACTATAAATAATTTCAACCACATAAATTATATTATATGAAATGTTAAAGTATTACAATATGATTTTCCAACTTAATATTGGTTGGACTATAATTTACACATAAATGGTGTTTCATCACTTCAAAAATCATCGTTGTGTTTTCAAGGCATTGCAAGTGAATTCAGTCTTTATATGTGTGTCTTATGTGAGATATTGGCTCTAAGAGTATCACCAGACCAGTTCTCCTCTCTCTCTTTTTTCATTTTTCTCTCCAATGCTAATGCTCCCTTCTTTTTTCAATTCATTCTTCTTACCATCAATACTGAGTTCATTCTATGGAAACAAAATAAGATATAATGCAAAGTGTAAAACATGAAAGACAATGAACACTAGAATATAAACTAAATTAGAGTATAAATACTTTATACAACATATACCTCAACATCAACAATGTCAAATCCATTTTTCCCCATACAAGTAAGAAACTCAAACAAATTTTCTTCATTGGGGCGATAATTTCCACTATAATGTGGCCATATAACCTGTATAAACAAAGAAAATAAAATATCACCATATATATAAAAGAACACCTTAGTGACTTAGTATTCAACTTTGAAGGAAAGCTTAGGAACAATCATGTCAACTAAGTTATATGCTAAAAAGCTCAAGGTGTAGATAACTTGTGAAAACAAATAATTTGTGGTGTGATGTTTAATCCTTGTCGTTTTATTCACAAAAACATTTCATTTTCTAACGCATGAACTTAGTCAAGTATATAAACAAAATGTACTCAAATAACAACATGAAAGTAGCTTTTTCTGATAGTCATGAAAATATTTTAACACAAAATAGCTATAAGGATTCCACTATATATAGTGTAATATTAATTTCATCTTCAAGATTTGGTTGTTGTTTAAATGGACATGGTATCAAGTATTTTCAATTTCATAGTTAAAAGACAAAAAAAAATCAAAAGAAACGTCCAAAATACAATCAAACAATAAAGAGAGGATATCATGGAATGGAAATTGCAATTATGATTTTTTTTTACCTGTCCACTGATGTCGTGTCTAGCATTCCTAAAGAATTTTCTTGCCCAAAATAACCATGAGGTGAAATAATCACAACATTAAAAACCATAAGAATTCCTACTAGAAACATTTCCAAAGTCGATGGCTTAGGTGTCTAAGCGACCTCTAACAACGAATGAACCATATCCAAGACGTGATATCCATCGTCTCCCCGTCCTTTTTCCAATCACATTTCCTATAACCTACCCACAACAAATTCAAGTAACAACCAAACAAATACATTGACATTTGTTTTTATCCTTTATATTTATAAAATTTGAATTTGATTGTTTTATGAACATATTAATTCATATTTAAAGCTTTCCTGACATATGAGAAAGTATCAATCAAATAGGACATCAAAAAAATCAACCTCACTGATGTCCTCAAAAAATTTCTACAATATCAATATTTTTCTTGTTGTGATATCTTGGGTAGAAAAAAGAACATATCTACAAAAGAAAAATGCATATATTTCTTATGGTCAAACTTTGTATATGGTGTATTCTTAAGAAGTTTTTTAAGATGTTCCTCTGCCTTTACCAAAGTGAATTGTAGCTTGGTTAAACTATGTGTCCTTTCATTGAGTATCAATTTTAGCAAAATAAATGTCACACATTATTATTTCCCATTTCTCAACATGCTACATATGATAAATTGAAAGCCACATAAAACCAAGAACAAACCCTTTTCTAACAAAAAAAAATAAACAAATAGTGTCTCTAATAAAACTTCATTATAATATTAGAAAATGAAAAGAGAGTGGACCATTTTTGTTTTTTGAATTTTCCTATTTTTTTTTTTATGAAAGTGCTCGAGCATCAAGAACCAACAAATATGAGGGAAGTCATAAATGTGAAAAAAGTTATGTTGACCTAATTTGTATACTTCTTCAAAATGATGTGAATGATCCCAAGTGGTAAATCTCATAATAATAAATGGCATGTATTCTAATAAATTACATTGAAATGACTACCATGGGCCTCCACAGGTTATAGGTCCTCAGCATGTTAATCTTGATGATGAAAGAGAGATGGCAACGATAAGTATTGGTGGTCCTAGTTTGTATAGTGGATATCTTCAAACCAAGGTCATCATCTCAATGAACCTAGGCTTTGACATGGTAAACATGGATCTGGTCTTCACCCCATTTCATTCCATCATACTTTTTCAAGACTCAAGAGGACATAATGGTCCTTCAACTTATAATAGGGTTTCTTTTGAGGTTATAAATAAAGCTTATCCAAATCAAATGGATTTTTGGGCTCCAAGAGATATGGATAATTTAAATGATAACAATTATACGTTTTTTTCGCAAGATTCAAATGTAGGGATACATTTTTTTGATTTTACTAATAAATAGAATGAGAGAAATAATCCTTGATGAGAATCTACTGGTCATTGTGATTAGGGAAATACTCGGAGATAATAAGATTATTTAGGTTCAAATCAAAGATCATGTTGATTCTTGTAGCTCCTCATTTGTTGGTAGTTTTTAAGGTAGGAATTTTAGTTCTTCAAGGGTTGGGTCCTTCAGCATAATTACATCTACCTTGGTCACATCACCAAAAATAAAAACATAATCAAAAAATAATAAATATGTCAAGTTTAGGGCAAATCCTATTTGTATAGTTTTCAAGCTTATACTTCTTGTTTACTCTGTTATAACTCTATTGAGACCACCTACTCTATAGTAAAAAATGGCAGAGGGGCCATTAGTGATACCTACCCATGGTCTCTTGTAGGCATGATAGAAGAATACGCTGAGAAATTAATTAGAATTTCACATATATTGAGGAAAGACAATTCATTATCTAGTTAACCAATTGCACATTGAACCCTATATGGATGCCTAGCCCTAAATAAAGCCATTTTTCTCTATCATATGCCTTGGAAAGACAAACTAAAATTGCTTGTAATTTTTTTGGTTTCATGCTATAAATTCCTTCTTGGGAAATTCATATTCCGTAATGGATTTGTTTCCCAGGAATGATGCAAAATCTTTCTAATGACATGGAATCAACTTAGTGGATTTTGACCCTACATGACCAAGGAACTCAGGAGCCTTGGGCGCATCAACAGTAGCATCCTCCAATGAAAATAGTATAGTCTCCAACCTAGAAACATCAAAATTATATATATTTAAAATTCATAATCGCAAATGACCATAGATTATAGCAGTCCTTAAATAAATTCAAACTTGAATAAGAACAAACACAAAATTTTACATTACCCTTCAGTAAGATGTCCTTGATTTAGCAAGAAAGGCCCAGACTTGCATAAATGTGTAATTAGATTCCCCATAAGATCAATTTCAACATCTTTCCTGAAAAAATAATCTAATATCTAAAGCGAAACCATAGTTTAATGGAACAATGGTGCTTTAATGTCATCTACACAAAAAGTTTCCTCCTTTAAATCTCTCACATCGGATGGCATGTCATGCAAAATTAAGAAAAATTCAGGGAAACTTTTCAAATTATCTAAAAGACATAATGAAAATGCATGGAAGCTTTGTAAAGGAATGCACCTGTAATATTCTTTGATTGCCATTTCAGCCTTTTTCCTAAGTTGAACCTCAATGAGTTGTGAACTCAAATTTCTTCGAGAAGAACGTTCTTACAGTTGAAATTTAGCATTTGCAGTCTTCCCACCTCTATCACCTTATAAGTATGAATTATTAAACTCTCTCATGCCATTATCCAAAACATTTCTTTCCTAGACACATGATTTTCCAAATAAATGCTTTTATTCAGCATAAGTCCTTGTCAAAATTTCATCTCTCATATCAACTGGCATCCAGTCAGAACTGCAACTTGAAATCGGACCTGCACCTGTTCATCTATTACTCAAGATGTGAATGGTGGAATATCTTCTAGAGCACTCTTAGCATATGGCAGAGGCTAATCCCTCCCTCTTATTCCCTTTCCAAGACCTCCCTTAGGACCAAGAGTCAAGTGGCCATCATCAGAAGCTCTGTGTGTTGATGGGTTTGGCATAAAATAATTTTCAAATTAAGCCCTATCCACAATTCGAGCATCTTGACTGGTGAATCCATGGTCATGTGGTCCCATATGGGGTTGTGGCCCTTTAATCCCACCCATATATGGAATTGAACCCTTATGTGCACCTTCCATGTAAGGTGGCATCGCAGGTCCTCTCCCACCATTATCAAGTGGTGTCACAAGTCTTCGACTTGAATGTCCCATATTGGTACCTCGAGAGTGTCCTCCTTGTCCATGTAATTCTTGCGTAGCATCCTAATGCACTTCCTCTATTTTCTTGGGGCCCTCAAATTTCTTCCTTTGTTTCCATCCATTCCTCCTCAGATCAATCAGATCCTTCAAAATGAACGTGCCTAGAGGGAAGCCCTTGGTTATTGAAAATGTTTTTCATCCTATAAAAGTAAGCATCAATATTTTCCTTGGCCTTTAAATGGTTATCATATGACCAATAGTGCTCATCAGTTTTCACAAAGCTTCAACATTAAATTCCTCCTCTGGATGTTGAATTTCACCAATTAATTTCTTGATGCATGCATGCATAATTCTTTCGGTCAACATACTTTCTTTATAAAGCTTATCAATAAACCTTATATTTCCTAGCATTAGTCGTCGTGTTGTAGCCTTCTTCTCTTGTCTTTCTTCCGTTGAAAGGCTTTTTTCACCATGCTATTTTGCTTTCTCAACCTCAGCCTCTTTTCTTTCATATTTTTCAAATTCTTCCTGACATGTGTTCAAAATAACTCGCTTGAAAACAACCTTCTCATTATATTCATAAAATTCTGGTATTCGCGCAACAAGCTGAAAACTGAATTTTGCATAAATTTCACAAAAACCCAGCTCCATCAAGGATTTTTCAAATATTTAAATATTATACCATGAATACATGATGCAGAGTCAATGTTCACTTCTTTGACATATTCAAAAGTTTCTCAAATTTTTGGGGTGTTAATTTATTAAGGATGGATTTAATTTGTCTTTGTTTCAACTGATCCTCATCAGAAACCTTGCCCACTTCATATCGGTTCTCCGATATATGAACTATGGGCAGATAAGGCTATGGAGGAGGAATCAAACCCTTCTGTGAACGAGAAGCACGCTTCCACCTATCAACATTATAATTATTTCTCACTAGTCCAACCTGTGGAAGTGGTGCTTGAACATAAGGCCCTTCAAGAAGGATGACATTCATACTCATTTGTGTTGAACACGTATTTCTTGGAAAGCTGGTATTATAACCTTGGTCAGGTCGAAACACAACAGAGGAGCCACTAAGATCCACATCGATCCACATATCGCAACCATCATCAAAAGCATCCACCAGCTTGGCCCATCTATCATCATCCAAACTGGCCATGAATGGATTGTAGCCAGTTAATTTTGTCCTGTTAATGGACGTGAATCATTTGATATGCCAATTTTTGTCTTTAAAGGTTGATGAAAAGTAGATTCAATGTTACCATATGACCTAGTTAGCATCGATTAGTAGAAATTCATTGGGCATGAACCACTTAAAGAAACATAACCTGAAAGTGGAGGTCTGTATATAGGCAGTCATGCTAATGGAGGAATGGAATCTTTAATTGATGACAAAACATCAAAGATCAAAGAAATGAAATAAAATCATCATGGAAAGAAATATGAAAAACTTTCTCACTTTTTTCATATCAAATATGCTCCGAGTATGGGCACAAACACGAGAGTTGAATTTTCAACTCTCTAGACTCTTGTCAATGCGGTCAACTAAAAATATGTCAGAAAACTAAATATTTTGGGGGATTCAAAACTTGTTGTGGATTGAGTCTACTACAAAGTCAACATAGTGGCCCCTCAATTGGATCACATTTTTCAAGGTATCAAACAAGTCTACAACAAGTTGGATTTATTACACAAGTGCTATAATACCAAGAGTATACAAATAACAATTTTGTGGGGGTTATTGCCTTCCCTATCTATTTTTTTGTCTCATTTATTACTATATTTTGTGATTATATATGTAAACAATCCAATGATATTATCTGAAAAGTGATAGAGATTTTTTTTGGCTTTTAAAAGCTTGCACAATTTACAATTGGAACAAGCTTTTATTACTAGAAATAAATCAATTACTTCTACATATGATACCACTAAAAGTGGAAAAATCTCTATAAACTTGATCACCTTGAACATCAAGCACACTAAGAACCTCAAAAATGGGTTTCTAATAACATCACCAAAGATCCAGAATTGACAAAGCACAATTTAATGAGTATTGATTAGTCAAATTTACCATATGGATCAAATACTCATGTCAAAATCATGGTATATTGGATTAGGTGTGGGTTTCACTTTCATTTGAAAGAGTGAACACAACGTGGATAAAGAACATTGACTACACTAGGAACCTCGACAATGGGGTTCTGATAACATGGCCAAAAATCCAAAATTGACAAAGTACAATTTAATGAGCATTGATTAGTCAAAAGTATAATGTGGATCAACGAATCGTGCCGAAATGATGGTATATTGGACTAGGCAAGGGTTGCAATGGAATTGGAAAGAGTGAACACAACATGAATAAAGAGTCACTTGGAGAAGGAATACAAGGAATCACAGTCTTGGTTGCATGTATAGGGATGGTCAAACAAGCAAGTAGAAGCATTTCCAACACCATAAAAATTGGCAACTCATTTTTTCTAAGAGACATCCAAAAGAGTCATCCAAAAGCGAATTTTTGTATAGGGAAAATTCTTAGAATCCTTCTTTTGGAAAATGCATCCTTCACATTAGGGAAAATTTTCCATCTACGTTTCCCACAGAGATATGTAGAGAAATGTTTCTTCAATCGTCCCAAAAAATGGGAAAAATAAAAAACCCTTTTGGGAAAATGCATTTCCCTCTATGTTTCACCGCATTTCCCAAAAGAGATATGTGGTAAAAATTTTCTTGGAGCATCCTACAAGGAAAAAACACCTTGGTAACATGGGAAACATGGAGGTTCCCCCTCCCACCCTAAGGGACACATCCCCATAGAACAGTGGTTTTTTCATTCATTTAGTGGCATTTCTGAGTCATCATTGCTCATTTGTTTATGAATACAAAGTTTATCATATACTTCTATGTTAAATGGTAAGCATGTGTCAAATCCATATAACAAGAGGAGCTGCTTCGGGTAGAATCAAGGCCAAGGCCTAAAAATTAGGACTAAAATTTCATAGTTGCAATATAAGCATGTGGACAACAGTACAGTGGAAATTCATTATAATAGAGAGACCTTAGAAAACCATATTTTCTTGATGATCATAGAGACTTTGGTATTTCACTTGCACTAAGCATAGCATATATTGTCATCTATTCGTAAGGTACATCTATAGGACCTCATTTACAGATACTTCCAAATTTCTACCTTGTAAAGATTAATTTTATTTTAACAATCAAAGAACTTCTATTACAATTATTGTTGACTAGTGTAAAAGCATAGCTTTGGAAGAATGGAAAGGTGTTGTGGGCTATATTTAACATCTATAAATCAAGAACTGAATAAATAGGAAATGATGTTAGCCCAAATCATGGTGTAAACTGACCGGTATTAAAAATTTTCCACTTCATACTATCACACTAGTGTGTTTGTAGCAAAAAATTGGTACTGCTGAAGGTATAACTACGACAATGTAAAAGAAAATATCCACGGTGTAAAATTTTTAGTTTGAACCATAGATATGAACTTAAAACAAATTTTGGATAAGAAGTACATACTTGTTCAAATGTTGAGAAAAATTCCAGAAACTACAATGTTGATCTGACATCATTTGACGAAAATTCTATTCCTGCAATCAACTATGGAACTATGAATAAGCTTCAATTTCTTGACAAGGTCTTTCACATCGACATTTCTAGAACACATGCTTCAATTTCTTGACAAGGCATTTCACATCGACATTTACAGAACAAATAGATTCCAAGAGACTATTTATTGTGGAAACATTCAAAGAATTGACATGTTCCTGTGTCAAGATAGAAGAAACTATCATAAATAAAACACATGTGTGCGATGCGAGGATAGAAACTAAGAAATAGCATTGTAATGGACGGGTTTATGGATGTAAACCACTGTGAAGCATGTGGTATAGTAAAATAACCTATTAAGAAAACACTTAGGGAAAAAAATTGTGCATGATTTCTTTCCAACGACATTCTTGCAAGACGCCATGAATTCCAAAGTCTTTTGTCGACACTGCTACAATCTCAAGTGATGTGATCAAAATTAGAAATACTTGTGAACATGCTTCTTACGTCTGGAATTTGTTCTTATTTCTACACTACGAATAGGTACACGCATCTACATCATATTGGCGAAATTTTTATCAATAATTCTACTTCAAATTGTTATCAAGATTTGGGTGGAAGAAATGAAGGGTAAGATATTTAGATTGTCTCTTTTTGTGTTTTCTTGGTAAATTTGGTTGGGAAGGATAAATTTTCCTCAAATTTGTAGATATTATTTTTAGAATTGATTTGAATTTCCCACCCAAAACAAATTGGAAATATCAAACCACATAAAACCTGAAAGTGATGGAACTTCCTGAACAAACTAGTAAGTATGTGTGAATCTTGGGAAACAAAACCTAGATAGACCTAGACTGGCCTAAAAGTGAAATGGAAATGGCTCGGGAGGAGCATAGGCAATGTTACCTTTCCCATACCTTTCTCATTGGTTGGGAGGGGCATTCTCCCTTCCCTGGTGATTTCCTATGGAAATATAATCAATCTGGAACATATAAGTATCTTAGCTTGATACTAGTTAAAGACATGATTTCTTGATAATTTATTTCTAGAAATGTTTGGTAAGTTATTTCTAGAAATGTTTTCTTTTGTTTCGTAAATAATGCTACTAGTGTCATTACCATTTTGATTAAAATAAAGCAAAGTATCTGTTCACAGGGTATCTGTCTGAACATGGAACCAGTGAATTGTAAATATTGCAATTCAAAGCCTTAGGCTTTTGGAAAAAAGAATGGATACTGGGTGGAACTAAACCTTGGTAGTTGAGGGTAAAATAGGGAATTGTAAGGAATATAACCTAGGAAATCCAGGATAGTATATAGAAACTGGTGGTTACTAAAATATTTAGTGAATAAAAAAAAATATTCATTAAGACTCCAGGAGAACGAGAGAGAGAGAAGTTTGTTTGGAATCCTGGGTGGAGCTGAAGCAAAACAACAACCCCGGTCCCTAGTCGAAAGACTCACTCCTCTACCCTTTCTTTCTAACCATGAAATTGGAGAAATAGAAAAATTGTTGCAAAAATGAAAACTATACGTTACATAAACAAAAAAATGTTGAGAACTTTTTATTACAAAACAATATATACTTAAGAATATATGGGTACAATTTATAATGCCCAATTTCTTTCAAAACACAAAATAAGTCGACCCAATCACCAACTATGTGATTTGTGTAATAGGATTTCATATCTTGAAAAAGAAATGGAAAACTAGGTTTTGCTAGTGAGCGATAAATAAAACGTATAGTGAATTTGGCCTTCTAGTTGAGCCAAGCAAGCCAAATTTAATCGGTGATGCTCTGTAGGGTCCAGAAGCCAAAATTTCATAGATAAGACACTGTAAAATTAAGAGAATTTTCTACATAACAGAATTGTAATAAAATCACGCTGCATAAACATGATAAAATTCAACAGAAAACCTCCTCCTGATGGGGTTGTTCCTAGACATTTTCCTGGGCGTGAGATGGGAAATTTTCCTATATTCTCTTACGAAACACTTCCTCAGTCTATAAATTATTTCCATGAGGAGAATGAACTTGGGGTTGGAGGATTCAGTTTAGTGTATATCGGTAAATTTTGCAACAAATGAATTGTTGTTGTAAAGAGTCTATATCAGGATAACTCTAGGTTAGGCTCGAGAAGTTCATCAACGAGGTGAATATATTTTAGACGTTGAATCATCCACATGTTGTTCGACTTTATGGTTGCACCCCTGCATATGGTCGAGAGCTGTTTCTTGCATACGAGTTTTTCCCAAATGGAACCCTCGCCGATCATCCTCATGGCGATCGAAAAAACCACACGGGATCCCCACATATCAATGAGGAATGCATATCAACAGAGAGAGAAATATCCCCACACACCCCTGGTGGCAAGTCTTTCCATTTTCAGAATCATAAATTCTCCATGCAAAAACACGCACTCCCAGAGACTTTCTCTGCTTCTGCACCCCATTCGAAGCTGAAACTTTCTTTTTGGAATCGCCTGCTTGGGGAGAAGACATGTTCTCTTTGCTAACTGCTTGTATGTCCTTATTGGGATCAAATGTCAAACCATTTGAGTTGGCCTTTTAATATCTTAAGTGATGATTCTTTTTTTTGGAAGAGCTTCTTGGGGAGGACAATTTTGTTGTTGTTGTCGTATTTTTTCTCAAGTCCATAGATTCCTAAATCTTAGACTATAAATAAAAATTTTCTCAAATCCATTATTTCTCAACATACAGCAACATCATTAAACTATAGATTTTAGAAATTAAAACTTTATTTCTCAAGGCCAGATATTCCTAACTCTTAGACTATAAATAAAAATTAAAACTTATTTCTCAAGCATAGGATACACTAATGTATTATATTTTACTTGAGAAATGACTCCATGGCCAGTCCTGCTAACTTTGTCTATGGGGCGATCGTGAATCCTTGCCATTAACGGGAAACTCTTTACCCTTATCACTCGGTTTGTTTCAATTTATCAAATGAGAGTAGCCAGTGGCAAGAGCTTCCATGATAAGTACACACAGACCCGTTAGCATGGATGCAAGACTAGGGAATGGGAAATTGTGCCAAGATGAGATTTCAGTAGGAGGGGATTTAAAGGCACCCGGAAGAAATTGCAGTAAGGCAGTTGCAAGAACAAGACCCAAAACAAAAGCCCTAATCATGAAGCCAACCAGAGATGACCAAAGAAAAGTGATGTGTTTTTGGCGGGAGAAATTTTATTTTAACTCGAGGTATAAAATTTAAACGAAAAATGAATACTCTCTCCCTCCATTTTTCCAAACATAATTTTTAATATCATACCCATTGTTGTTTTGATGGATGTTAAGTGCACTCTGTGATTCCTTGTAATGTTAACAATTTTTTAAAATGAAGCTTCAAAAATCAATTTAATTTCATTCTAACAAATTTATTTTAAGAACATTGATGATGAACCACACTGAAAGGTGTCGACCTTAAAAAATTTATTGTATTTATCTAGAAGAGTTTTTTAAAGAAATTAATTAATTAATTATTAAAATAAAATTGAGATAAAATGGTAAATTTAGGAGAGGTTTTTGAAACCCATGGTTTTGCTCATGGTATTCCACCTTTCCAACAAGGGGGAATTAACCCGATCGTAGGTCCCAAATAGACCTGCTCTCATTTGGAATGGCTAAACCCAATGGGTTTTAAGGATTGTTATAAGGGCTAGGGGAATAATGAGTTAATGGTCAAGGGATTAAGGATTAGGGGCTTAGGGGTTAGGGGAATAAGGGCTTAGGGGTTAGAGGTTTAGGGTTTATGGGTTAGAGGAATAATGAGTTAGTGGTTAAGGGGTTAGGGATGGGGGGCTTAGGGGTTAAGGGGTTAGGGATGGGGGGCTTAGGGGTTAAGGGGTTACGGATTGGGGGCTTAGGGGTTAGGGGATTTAGGCGCATTTAGGGGTTATGGGAATATTGAGTTAGTGGTTAAGGGATTAGGGATTGGGGGCTTAGGAGTTGGGGGATTTAGGCGCAGTTAGGGTTAGGTGAATAATGAGTTAGTGGTTAAGGGATTAGGGATTAGGGGCTTAGGGGTTATGGGGATTTAGAATTTAAGCATTTTAGGGGTTACGGGTGAGGGGTTAATGGGTTATGGGTTAAGCATTAATGGTTTAGGTGTTTAGGGGTTAAGGGGTTAGGATTTTAGGTGTTAGTGGTTTAGGGGTTTAAGGTTTTAGAGGTTTAGGGTTTAAGGGGTTAAATGGGTTAGGGTTTTAGGGGTTTATGGGGTTAAATGGGTTAGGGGTTGGGAATTAAGGTTTAAGGGTTAAGGGTTTAGAGGGTTAAATAGGTTAGGGGTTTAGGGGTATATTGCATTAAATGGGTTAGGGGTTGGGAATTAGGGGTTAAGGGGTTAGACGTTTAGGGTTTAGGGGGTTAAATGGGTTAGGGGTTTAAAGGTTTACCGGTTAGGGGATTTATCAGTTAAGTATTTTAGGGCTTAGGCGTTATTAGGGGTTAATGGGGTTAGGGTTTAGGGGGTTAAATGCGTTAGGTTTTAAGGGGTTAGGGGTTAAGGGTTAGAGGTTTAAGGTTTAGGGGGTTAAATGGGTTAGGGGTTTATAGGTTTAGGGGGTTAGGGGATTTAGAAATTAATCATTTTAGGGGTTAGGGGTTAGGGGTTAGGGGTTAAGGGGTTAGAGGTTTAGGGTTTAGGGGGTTAAATGGGTTAGGGGTTTAAAGGTTTAGGGGGTTAGGGGATTTATCAGTTAAGGATTGTATGGGTTAGGGGTTAGGGGTTAATGGGGTTAGGGTAGGAGGTTAAATGGGTTAGGGTTTTTGGGGGGTTAAATGGTTTAGGGATTAAGGGTTTAGAGGTTTATGATTTAGGGGGTTAAATGGGTTAGGGGTTTAGGGGTTTAGGGGGTTAAATGGGTTAGGGATTAAGGGTTTAGGGGTTAAGGGTTAAGGGTTTAGAGTTTTAGGGTTTAGGGGTTAAATTGGATAGGGGTTTAGAGGTTTATGGGTATAGGGGGTTAAATGGGTCAGGGGTTGGGAATTATGTTCTTAGGGGTTAAGGGTTAAGGGATTAGAGGTTTAGGGTTTAGGGGGTTAAACGGGTTAGGGATTTAGAGGTTTAGGGGGTTAGGGGTTAAGGGTTTAGAGGTTTAGGGTTTAGGGGGTTAAATGGGTTAGGGGTTTAGGGTTTTAAGGGGTTAAATGGGTTATGGGTTAAGGGTTTAGGGGTTAGGGGTTAAGGGTTTAGAGCTTTAAGGTTTATGGGTTAAATGGGTTAGGGTTTTATTGGTTTAGGGGGTTAAATGGGTCAGGGGTTGGGAATTAGTGTTTAAGGGGTTAGGGGTTAAGTTGATATTTTCGTTGGTCTTTGTTTTTGCACAATAGTTTCTTATTCTTTGTGTCTCAATGTAACAATCTTGTAGGCACCGTTGCTTGTTTCCATATATTATCTATTTATTAATTTCTAGTATTTGTTAGTCATTGATTTACATTTATTGATGAAAATGTCTATTGAAATTAAACCAAATGTATGTTCAATCTCTAGTTTCAAACTTAGCCACAGTGTTGTCACACTATTTAAGTCTGGATAATGGCCATCTGATGAAGTCTCGATAACCACACTACACCTCATGAATGCTAAAGAAAATCTTAAGTTCGAGTGTCCCACATTCATGAGAAAGTTGGCTCTTATACTCTTGCTCCACCTGACTGTGTCCTGGAAATACCCTTGTTTATTGCAAAAACATCCTAATGTTATGGACCTTGTCCCTTAATAGACCAAGGAAACATATGAGACTGAGAGGAATGGAAAGCACTGCAAATTTGGAGAGAATACAAAAGACTAGGATTATTTAAAGAATAAGCTTGAAGAATGTAATAGTGCTGAAACAACTAAAATTTGTCCCAAACAAACAGTTGATAATGTGAAACCTTCTTCTATACCAGCCAAGAAAGAATACATTCATGTGAGAGGAAGAAGAGGCCAAGCGACTAATAGGCGTAGCCTAGCAGAGAGGGTATGGTTCCCTCTTTTTAATGAAATATTTGATCTACATTTTTTCTATCAAAGATTAACCATTTTAACCTTGCCAACAAGAGGGAATTAACCTGATCGTAGGTCCAACTATACCTACTCTCATTTGGAATGGATAATCCCAATGGGTTTTAAGGATTTTTATAAGGATTAGGGGAATAATGAGCTAGTGGTTAAGGAATTAGGGATTAGGGGCTCAGGGCTTAGTGGAATAGGGGCTTATGGGTTAGGGGTTTGGGGAATAATGAGTTAGTGGTCAAGGGGTTAGGGGAATAATGAGTTACTGGTTAGGGGATTAGGGATTGGGGTTAGGGGAATAATGAGAGAGAGAGGGAGAGGAGTGAGAGAGTTAGAGAAGGGTAAGAGAGGGAGACAGTGACACAAATATGGAAGGGGGATCCAAAGAAGGATAGAGGGAGGGATATAGTGAGAGGATTGGAGGGTTGGGGGGGGGGAAGAGAGAGAGAGAGAAAGAGAGAGAGAGAGAGATATTGGGGACACTACAAGGAAAAGACCCTCTAGCGGAGGTTATAAAGGAGGTTTTTAGTGTTATAAAATTGGCCAAAATTGTCAAAAAAACATATGCTACCACATTTGTTTATGGTTACGGAGGTTTTGGAGGAGATTTTAACGGAAATTAAACACAACCAAAAAAAATGGGTGGCTAGAGGTTATTACAGATGTTTTTTTCATCGGTGTGCTAATCAGGATTTAACACACCAGTGCGTACATGTGCACGATGCTCTGGGGTGGTCTAAGGAGAATGAACTAGGCCGTTAAGGAATAAAACAACACCGAGCGTAGTGTTGGTGATCCAACGCACGAGGCAGTTATAATTGGTCTTGGGAATTGAGCAGTTCCCATAGGTCGTATCAACGCGCTGGTGCGTAGACTTATAGAAACACACTGGTGCGTCCCTTCACACAAATGCACCGAGCATTATAATTGGTATCGGTATTCATGCGGTGCAAATATGTCATACAAATACACTAGTGCATATAGACTCTTAAACGCCTCGGTGCACAATATCACACAAATGCATGGAGACTTATAATTGGTATCAATATTCATGCAGTGCCCATAGCTTTTCTAAATGCACTGGTGCGTATAGACACAAAAACGCCCCGGTGCATAGTATCACACAAACACACCAATAATTATAATTTGTATCTGTATTCGTGCAATGCTAATAGGTCGTAAAAAGGCACCAGTGCGTAGATAGACATAAACGCACCAGAGAGCTGTATCGCACAAACGCCTTGACATATTTAACCAGTTTTGGTATTTGTGCGGTGCCCATAGGTCGTAAAAATGCACTGGAGTTCTTAAGAATACAAGTGCATCGGTGTAAGTATACACGCACCGGTTTTCATTTTGTATTTTTTAGAAACATCGACCCATGACAGTGCAATTAATGTGATTGTTTTAAATTCATTATTCATCAAAAGTCGACACATATTATAACAATATTCATATTAATTACATTTTTATTAATGCATTTGAATGTGATGTTTGGATTAATTTGTTATATCATATCAAAATTATTGTGGTTTTTTAAAATTCATTATTCATCAAAATTTGACACATATATATCTTATAACAATATTCATATGAATTAAATTTTTATTAGTGCATTTGAGAATGACAATGGAGAATGAAATAGCGACAATAGAGAACACAATAGAATAAATTAAAACATTTTTTATTATATATATATATAAGACATTCTTTGTCATACAAAATGGGACAGTTATTGGTATCCCTTTATCTTTCAATTGGGACACTATGTCCATTACATTAAAGAAAATGTCTGATTTCACAGACATTTTTCAAAAAATACAACGCCTTGCTTTTATATCCAAACATAGTGATCATCATTCTTCGCTTGAACTGCTGTCACTACTAGAGCTACTTCCATGACTTGGGTTATTTTCAGTAATGTTTTGTTCACAGTGTTGATCGTTTTCTTCTTCTTCACCTTCCATCTAGAAACATAAAAATAAACTATAATGAGTGTATATACATTGGTGAGAATAATGAAAATTGCAATATTAAATAATATACATCAATGTAAATCGAAAAGAGATGACGTACCAATGCAACAATTGACTCATAAAATATACACATTCTTTCAAAACCATGTAACATGCCATCTTTCAAGATTTGATCTATTGGCGCAGTGCCATACTTTGTTTCCTGCAAGTTATATACCCCATAAAAAATCATATATTTAATATAAAAGATTTATTTTTTCTATTAATTATAGATGGAGCTAAGTAAAACAATATCGATAGATGCTTACAAATTCCACAATTAATTTCTGATATGCCAACATATATGCACAACCCATATTTAGCCCAATTTCAATCAATTCCTCTAATGGTTCTTCTTTGTATGTTAGCACCTGTTTGAAGACATTCAATGAAGATTTTTCTAAAACAACTGAAAAAAAATACAAAAATGAAATCTAGTTCAGTTGTTATAAGGAAGTAACAATTACTCACAAACTTAGATACCAATCCTTTTCTTCCTTGTCGTCCTGTTTTATGTGCTAAATGGGTTCCATTTTCTTTTCTTTTTTGCAAGAAAATACTTGAAAATTAATATTTAATTCTAAATTGTTTATTTATTTTACCTAATCATCGAAAAAATCAATGATTACATATTACATTTGAAGCAAGTTGTTGTTGAGATGGCTCCTCCAATGATGCAGTTTTGTCCATTTCTTTGACCATCTCCTTGTACACCTTTTTGGACATTCCTACTGGCATATTTCTGATATCAGCTCGTTCATCTTTTGAGATTTTCATAGTCTTCTTGAAAATGTAACATAACAATAAAATATTTAATTTTTATATTGATATATGAAAAGTAAGTATAACAAAAGTGATATTTATAAATAATTCTAGACAAACATCTAAAGGAATATTACTTTTTCATTCCTTCTTTTTTGTTGTTGTACGTTTTTGCTATTAAAAGTCTAACATGTCTCATTGACCAATTCTCTGGAAACTCTTCCTTTAGTTTACACAAAATTTGGTTCTTAGAATCATTGGATTGGTTTTTGTATTGTAAGTGGAAAAAACGTCTATACATTCATTCCACTAGATCCCTCAAAATTTTGTAAAATTTTTCCCCCCTTTCGTTAACCTCCAGCACCACTCTAGATGAGCTAAGAACCAATTCATTTTCATTTGCATTTTATATATTTTTTCTTTTCTTAGAACAACATTCCTTTTCTGAGTTTTTGATCCGTGTAGAACATTAAACATATGTGAATTAATAGAATTTTTTGCACATGTTATCTAATAATTTTAATTATATTATGAATGAAAACTAAAAAAAGAAACTCATATTGGATTGATAGCTTTTTTTCATTCACCTGATTCATCCTTTTACAATTTTTCCATCAAGATTTTACGCTCTTCTGGTCCTAGATTAGAAATAATCTTATCGAGCTTCATCATTTTGTGGCTCTGCATGATACACAGTAAATAATACATATTAGTCAAACTTACATATAGTTCAAAAATAATTTTTTTGTAAAAAATTTACAAAGAACTTGTCTTCTTTTCTTTTCTTGATGTGTTATCAGTATTTTTTTTACTTGATTTTTTTTCACTCATTTCTTTATCAATCTCAAACCTATACCATATCATTCAATAATATATTTATAAATAAATTGTCAAATTTTCAAGTAAAAAAAAAAAATCTCAAAAAACCGGTGCGCCATTCATAGTTTACGCATTTCCTTCGGTGCATGTCTCTCTTCCAAACGCACCGCCATAAAAGTATAATAGACCCTACGGTGCTCTATGTCAACAAGGAGCACTGGTGTGTTACATGTCAATGACCGCACTGGTTAACCATGATAAAATAATAAAAAATGTCCAGTGTTATTTTTTTAGCAGAAATCGGTGCCATATTTTACATATGGCGCATTGATTAAAAAATATATATATATATCACATTACATTTTGCGGTGTGCTTGTAAAATAAAGAGCCCCAGTGCGCTACGTACTCCAGGCACACCGATAAAAAAAAATCTGTTTTTTTTTTTTAATTCATGCTAGGGCCCACATGGATTGGGATTCGACTATGCTAATCGTCCTATCGGTTGGATGTCTTAGGTCTATATTTAGCAATACAAACCCTATAAATATAAATTGAAAAGCCCTAATTCTAAAATAATAGAAAGAGGAAGAAGAAAAGGGAGAAACAAAAAGAATGTAAGGTTTGTATCTTTTGAAAGTTTTTTTTTTTTTTCGAAACAGAACGTTCATGGTGCACTATAATGAAATAGTGCACCAGCTGCATATTTTACAAATGGCGCACTGAAAAAATATTTTTTTTTCTAATTTTTTATCACAGTACTTGTGCGGTGCGCTGGGAGAACATAGCGCACTGATGCGATATTCTACACAGGGTGCACAGACAACTTTTTTTTTTTACGCAAGGGCCGACATGGATTGGGATCAGACTATGCAGGTCCTCCCGTTGGTTGGATGTATTAGGCTTATATTTAGCAATACAAACCCTATAAATATAAATTTAAAAGTCCTAATTCTAAAATCACATAAAGTGGGAGAAGAAAGGGAAGAAACAAAAAGAATGTAGGGTTTGTTTCTAAAATGGATTTTTTTTTCAAAACAGCATGTGTGCGGTGCGCCATAATGAAATAGCATACCGGTGTCATATGTTACGTATGGCGCACTGATAAAAACATTTTTATTTTTTTATTTTTTATCACTGTACTTTTGCGGTGCGTTGCTATAACCGAGCGCACCGTTGCGCTATGTTACGTAGGATGCACCGACGGAAAAAAAGTCTGTATGTTTTTAAGATTGACGCAAAGGCCGACATGGATTGGGATCCGACTCTGCAGGTCCTCCTATTGGTTGGATGTCTTAGGCTTATATTTAGTAATACAAATCTTATAAATATAAATTGAAAATCCCTAATTCTAAAATCACACAAAGTGGGAGAAGAAAGGGAAGAAACAAAAAGAATGTAGGGTTTGTTTCTAAAATGGTTTTTTTTTAAATCAGCACGTTTGCGGTGTACCATAATACAATAGTGCATCGGTGCCATATGTTACGTATGGCACACTGATAAAAACATTTTTATTTTTTTTTCACTGTACTTTCGTGGTGCGCTTTTATAACGGAGCGCACAAGTGCACTCTATTACGCAGGGTGCACCGACGAAAAAAAATCTGTATTTTTTTAAGATTGACGCAAGGGCCAACATGGATTGGGATTCGAATATGCAATTCGTCCCATGGGTTGGATGTCTTATGACTATACAAACCCTATAAATCTAAATTTAAAATAAAGAGGGAGAAGAAAGGGCAGAAACAAAAAGAATCTAGGGTTTTGTTTGTAAAAATGGATTTATTTTTTATTTTTGTTTTCGAAAACTACAGAAAAGCTAAAAAAAAAAACTGCAGAAAAAAAAGTTAAAAAACAATAAGATTTGATTTTGTTATTTTACTTCATATAAAAAACTACAGAAAAAATTAAAAAAAAAAAGACTTAGATTTCTTATTTTACTGCATAAAAAAACTGCAGAAAAAAGTACAAAAAAGCAATAAACTTACTCACATCGTTTGAAATTCTATGGTACAGGGTTTGACTAACCAGAGGTTTGGAATTCTGATTGTCTGAATATTTCTGTTTGAATGTATTTCCCTACTCCATAGTGCTCTCATGCTCTGTTTGCTCCAGGTATGTATCCTGCAAATCTCTAGCTGATATTTTTTGCAAAAATAGTGAAATAATGAAAAGTGTTTAGTATTTAAAAAAATGTTTTATGAAATTAGATTTTAGAAAATATTTTGCCGCCCATTTTTCAATTTACTTCTTTTTTCTTCACTTAAAGAAAATAGGGTTGCGCTTTTTTTATTTTCGATTATTCATTTACCGGTGCGTCCTTTAATTTAACCGCATCGGTGCGTCCTTTTATAAAACAACACTGGTGCACAAAATAAAAACTAACAGGTGCGGTTATCTGTACATTACGCTCCGAAATGACATTGAAGTTTATGCACAAAAAGTTATTGTTGTTTTGCTCAAATGCAGGGATAAAATATCATATATTATAAGTGATGGAAAATTCTTCAAAATCTAGCTCGTTCCATAATATTTCTCAAAGTCCATCGTGGAGTTCTCCCTATTCATGTGGAGACGTAATATTTACTTCAAATTTGTTTTATTTTTTCACTATCTAATTGAATTTATATATGTTTTTTATCCATGTAGTCAATCACGCACAACTTAATTAAATTTATAATGTATACAAATTTGCAGATTCATGCATATTCATCATCGAGTTCAGATGCACAAAATATTCAAACTGCTCCAAAACGTCGGAAGTTCTTATCAGGAGCTGCATACCGCAAGGCACATTTGGTAGATGAAAATGGACAGCCGCTTCACCCTACCAATTGTAACAATATTGCATCTTCTAGCCACAATCCCAGGACAATGATGGTAATTATAATTATAATTTTTTGGTATATATATTGATTAATATGGAATTATTTCAACTTCAAACCAATTTATAATCATGCAATATTGTCAACATGGTTACTAATTGATATCATATATTTTTTACTAATCATGTTCAATTTTTTTTTTTTTAATTATTAGGATTCTAGTGATGATGAACGCCCTACCTACCATCTTCCGTTGCACGCCACGACAATTTCAAATCGAGAGAAGACTGAATTAAGAGAAAAAATCATAGAGGAACGATACCAAGAATGGTTGAATCAACCACCGATTCAATTCCCGCTACGTCCAGATTCACCAATTAGGAATGATTACAGCAATAGTATTTCTTCACAAGATGGCAATGGAGGCAATCAAATAGAGGTTTGTATGGATGATTACTTAAGGGATACGACTTCCATGGAGACAATGTTGTTAGATGCATTCCAAAATTATGATCGAATAGGGGATGATGCTCATATCGTTGACACCTTTTTCGAAAGCCTTAAATTTGCTTCCACCACCCCTCTCTTTGGACCCAGTGGTCAGTCAAAGTCTACCCAGTTTGGGACAACAATGTTACTGTACAACTTGAAAACAAATTTTGAGTTGTCGAATGCATGTTTCTCGGAAATTTTGAGGTAAGTTACCATAAAGTACTCCCCTTATATAAATTTGAAATATAATCAGTACACTGCAATGAACATTACAAATGTTAAATTTTTTGAACGTTAATAACTATATCGACATTAATGTACATTTAATAGTAATATATTTTTCCATGATCACCAAATACAGGTTATTTAAATATAAGGTTCTTCCGAGTGATAATTTCTTGCCCGGTAGCTGGGAAGAGGCAAAGAAATTGTTGAAAATGTTGGGTTTTGAGTACATATCATATCATGCATGTCAGAATGATTGTATTCTATATAGAGGAGAATATGTAGACAAAGGGATGTGTTTGAAATGTGGGCATGAAAGGTATGATAAATAAAAAAAGAAGGGTAAATCACGTACTGGTCCTCCTTTTAAGATATTGAGGCACATGCCTATAATCCCAAGGATTCAAAGGCTCTTTTGTTGCAAATAATTAGCTATGTTGCAGGGATGGCATGCCTCACACAGAAGTGAGTTGGGAGTTATGCGAATCCCAACTGATTCAATATCCATGAAGCATATAGAGGATACATGGCCCGAAAAATTCAAGAATGAAGTACGAAGTCTATGACTCATCATAGCCATGGATGGCATCAACCCATATTACCTCCAGAACACCAACTATTCTATTTTTCCTATAGTAGAGATCAATAACAATATTCCCCCACGGTTTTCCGTGAAGAATGAACATCTTATGTTGGCTCTCATAGTCCCTGGCAGAAGACAAGTGAAGAATATGGATGTCTACTTACAACCACCAATAGATGAATTGAAGGAATTATGGGATGGGATAAATGTATACGATGTATCAAGACCCATCGCAGTAGAGGGGAGTTTTACATTGTATGGCATATATGCTTACACAACACATGATTATCCAGGCTTAGGAGTTTGATCTGGTAAATTACATGTTTAATTTATTGATTTGTTTATATATAATGTAACAATATTCTTTCACATATTAGTTATTTACTTCGTTGTAATAATATTTGTTCTGATTTTCATGATATTCTTTAACGTGCCATGCATATTAATTAATGTATACAAATATAATCTCACATGGCTTGTAACAAAAAGGTATTTTGATGTAAATGTTGTGGACCTTCTTTGAAAGCTAGATGGTCGAAGGACCTACGAAAGCTAGTGCATGATTTCTCTAGGATATTCCTACTAGAACAACACCCTTACAGAAGAGCATCATCTGCTTTCAATGGTAAACGAGAGAGAACCCAAAGGCCTCCAATAATGACACCATCTGAATGACTTAGAGCATATGAGAGAGAGAAGGAGAAGGAGTTCATAGAAATGTTCGATTCAAATGGGGAGCCTAAGTTCGATGATCCAGATTTCTTCAACACCTATGTTGAGAAATTGTCCATTGGGATGAAAAGGAAATCTATCTTTTATGACCTCCCATATCGGGAGCATCTTAATATTGCCCACTTATTATATCCCATGCATATATGTAAAAATGTTTCATCTTCTTTATGGAGGCACATATCATCGAAATAAAGTGACACATTGGCTATTAGGAAAGATCTTATTACTCAAAAACTAAAAAGAAATATTGGCCAAGACAATTAGAAAGTACGGGATCAGAGGCAGGCTCTGGTCCCTCTAATTCATGGTTTTTTAGAGAAGGTGATGTCCCATGGATTTAAAAAAAAGATGATATATCTTTGGCAAAGGAAGTTATAATGGATGTGAGGGTGCTAACTTCATATGGATCTTCACTACGGTGTTGCTTCACCGTGGATGACCATTTGTCGGGGTTGAAATTGCATGACCATTTGAATCTTATAAGAGTATGTATAATTTCAAAAGCATGATTTTATTATTTTTTATATTAATAAATTTTATCCCATGCGGGGATCATAAAACATAACTAATTTTGTATATTATTGCATGTGTTTATAACTTTGCAGTGTCAATGTCCTTTGTTTGTGTGTGGGTGCATGAAACATGAATTCCCTCAAGACCTAGGACGTGCCATATCTAAATTATCTGCATTTGTACGTTGGATCACATCAAAGGAGATTCATGTGGCTAGCATTCCATAGTGGCGTCAAGAGATAGTTGAGATTGTTTGTATGTTTGAGAAGGAACTGCCGACGAGTTTCATGGACTTACAGGTTCATCTTCTAATCCACCTGGTAGATGAGGTTGAATTAGTTGGGGTTGTTTCTTGTCGTTGGATGTTCTTCTTAGAGAGGTACATGAAGAAATTGAAAGGTTTTGTTTGACAAAGGGAAAAACCCGAGGGGTCTATGGCAAAGGGGTACATATCGTATGAGTCTTTCTACTATTCCAGTGAGTACATCAAGCAGATCGACAATAGACCAGGTGTGGTGATTTGGGATGATCAAATGGATGAAGACAAAAGAGAAGGAGAGTCGATCCAAACGAGTGGAAAAAAGCGCTTGATAAAGAGTAAGCGACTTATAATTTTTCAAATTTACAAAAAGTGATTAATATTCATGTTGAACTTCAATATAATGCATATTTTGATCGCTAAGTACTATATAATGTTGGTTTGATTTCGTCAGCGAATGCACAAATTTAAGCAATCAATAAATTCATTCTTTACAATTCTGAAGCGACACAACCGTGGGTTGCATTGTATGAACAAAAAAGGATGAAATGGGGAAAGGACAGGAAATAATTCAGACGGTTGAATGGTAGAAGTGTGCCTTATCCCAATCATTTAAAAGAAAATATGCCAAAAATATGCCCCAATAGTTGGGTTGCTGACCAAGTCAGAGAGAAATATGGTGCTACCGGTCGTTACCCGCATGCTGAAGAGGATGCGCTAAACATAGGGATTGGGTGCAACAACTCGGTAATAATCTTTTTAATTTATATGTAAATTTTAAACTTATATTAAGACATCTACATTTCATATTTTAACTACTCTTGGATTATTATTTATAAGACACATGACACTATGATTTCTTTAACTTTTTTATAATAGGTGCATTTGTTCCCATCTATGTGGGCATATGGACACCATTTTCGCACAGAAAATGCCGATGTTGGAAACATCACAAAATACTGTGGAGTGGAAGTCGATTTCGATCAATCTAGTCGATCTAGCCACCGTGACCAACAACTAGTACCAGGGACGTTAGGTTACGTCGTAAATATACAAGAGATCATTGAAGTGGATTTTTCTTATTTCCAATGTGTTATTTTTAGGTGAAAGTGGTGGGAAACCTTTGATCAGAATAATGTAAAGGAAGATCGCGATAGTAGGCTGATATGTATCAACTCTAGAAAGATGTGGGATGAAGCTAAGGAGCCCTATGTTTTCCCTAAACACTGCAACCAGGTGTTTTTTTACCCAGATGTGTTGGATAGGGATTGGTGGTTCGTATTGACACATGACCCTAGATCAAAACATATTTTTGAGAACAATAGTGTTATCATGTGATGCGAGCTAGAAGATAATGAGGGTGATCATGAGAACCGAGAGTGATATGGTACATGTGTTATTTCATCAATATTTATACTTTTTGTGATGGGTTTTTCGAAATATTAATATAATATGTATTTTGAATTAATTGGTAATTTGCATTGTGTTAATGTTAAAATCAATAATTCACTTGATAATTTGGTATTATGTTGATCTCGAAAACAATGGCATATTATATAAATTAATTCTTTTTTATGTATCTAATATCATAATAAAATAATTATAATTCTAAAGTACAGGAATTTATTTGCATTATTTTCTAAACTTTATTATGTTACAATAAATCATATTATTTTAGATTTATTATTTTAAAATTATTTAAAATTTACAAATTGACAAATTTACAAATTTAAAAATTTTAATAAATTCATTTCACATTAATACAATTAAAATTTTACAAATCCTTTACATACAATTAAAATTAAAATTATAATTAGAATTAGAATTAGAATTACAATTACAATTACAATTACAATTTTAGAATTTTACATATATACAATTACAATTTTACAAATTAAAAAAGTACAATTACAATTACAATTTTACAATTTTAAAAATTACAATTACAATTACGATTTTAGAAATTCACATATATACCATTACATTTACAATTTTAGAATTTTAAATACGATTAGAAATACAAATATTACAAATTTACAATATCATGATCATTTGGTATTAAATTAATTAATAAACATCACGTTCATGATAACCATCATACAAACATCATATTTGACTAAAAAACACATTCAAAATTGCTAACTGCATCATCGTGATCATGATCATCTAACAAAACACAATTAACATTATATATTAACATCATCAGTACAACACAAACATCAAATATACATCTCATGCTATCAGATACACATCTATCTGCAAGCTGCACATTAAATGAACATTTCTAACATGACCTAGCAACATACACATAATGATGATCACCAACATGTAAATTAAGTACAACTGCAACATGAACATAAAATGCATGGACCACACACACACACACACACACACATATATATATATATATATATATATATATATATATAACTGAATAATGTTAAAAATATACAACTGTAATATAAATGTCATGGATCAGCTGGTGGTAGTACAACATCAATATCAGTACTAGTGGTTGATGGTCCAACCTCATCTCCATGATGATTGCTGGAAGATGCTAGTGGAGGCTCATGAAAATATGGCGCGGTGTGAGGCTGTGAACGATCATGAGATGATGGTACGCCGCGCCTCGCAGACTGTCCATCATGTGCTGCGGCTCGATCGTAACGTGCAACAATCCTCGTCAGTCGCGTAAAAGTTGTCGTAACTCATACGACATGCTGCATCAGGCTGTACATGTCACACGACATACCTCTCCACATTCGTAATAGCCTATCATCAGCCTCTATGTCTCTGAAATCAACGGGCCTAATGCCCGCCTCAACAATCAATGCAATGATTTGGTCGCCTAACTCCATCCTGTATCTAGGATCACTAAGATGTTGACCGCGCACCGACGCACCAGCAGGATCAACAGGTCTCTGATCTGCACCGGCCTTATCCTGATGATCCTTGGCAATATCTGGCATGCCCTCATCCTCATCATGAGGATCCACACCTAGATCAGGTGGTGGTGGCGGCATCTCCTCGCCATCAAAAGATCCAATGTCTGCAAAATATATACAAGTACAGAACAATAATTGGAGGATTTTATTACACAATTTAATAAAAACAAGTTAAAGAACATGTTAGAATAAATTTAAATAAAATAGTAATATTACCTCTATCATCTAGCGGCTCATTGGCTGTGAAGAGGATGTTGGCACACCCTCGCCAATCCAACCCCACATAAGGATAGGGGACCAAAATGAAGGAATTCTCATCAACACTGGCTAGCAACTCCAATGCATCATCTAATATCCTCACTGGAAAAAGAGTCTCCTCCCTCTTGGGCATCATCTGCCCCCACATGTGCATGCGTGCCTCAGTAATCGGCCTACGAGGCTGCAGAAGAAAAGAAGGCCTCATCTCTAGAAACCTCTCAAAAAATAAACAAAAAAACTCTGAAGCAAAAGGGAAGTTGACCCTCCCTTGTGCATGAGCACGACATCTATCTAATGATGTACAGAACTTCTGAAAAAAAATGGTAGACCACCTGATAAGTCGTGGTTTTTGTATTAAAGAATCAACATAATATAAAAGCTGGAAACTAATGCATTTCCCATCACTGGTGTTGTGCGAAATGGTCAAAATGATAAGTGAGAGATGCTAGACCTCCTCAAGACCAAACGCACCAATACATAATTTCCCTCCAGCGACCTAAAACTCTGTAGGAGATACTAGATTTTCTACAATGTATCTCTGGGAGTAAACTAACTAACTCCCTGCCACAGAGCCAGATGGAGCCTCGGGGAACAAGGGACAATCGACCCCTCTCCTTGATAGCCCTGTAATAAAATATACATCCTCCTCAGTGGGCATGTACCACTGGTTGATACCAACCCGAAAAGCCTGTTGCTGGGCATTCCACCTTCATATAAGATGTCTCAAAAACAAACTAGGGGACTTTAGGGAAGTAGCCTCCTCATAGAACTTGAGGAGGCCTACCTGCCTAAGGAGCCCCTGCATCGCTGTTGTAATAGAGTGAGGGTACACATCTCTCTACTTCTCCCTTGCCTCCCACAAGAAAACCATGTTATACTGTTCCGCTTATTGTTGTTGTTGTTGCCCCTCTTCTCTCCTTTCACGTCTCCGAATGATTGACATATTAAACACAATTTTTTCATTAAATGACACATGTATTTACAAATATAAGTATATATTTATTTTTTGAAAAATAAATAAAACAAGAGTCGGTGCGCAAAAAACACAGTCATCCACTGATCCCAGTGCGTCACACCACATAGCGCACCGAATATGGTGCACCTCATGATATGGACTGCATCAGAAGCAGCACTCTAGAAAATTTTTTTAGTGCACCCTTCACTATGTGCGGTGTCAGGAGGCCGGTGCGATGACTTCACTATCCGCCCGGGGCTTATAACTAAGTCAGCACATTTCTATCTCGCTACCATACATAGTCGTTGGTGCGGTATTTTAAGATGCCGCACCGTTGACCTAGGCCAAATACGGTAAGCCGTGCGCTGATAAAATTAGCCAGCTTGGGGCGGTTATTTCAGTCAACGCACCACTCCACCACAATTGACCTAGGTCAACGGTGCGGCCAGATAGCCGACTGCACCAGTCTTTTTAAAGAAATTTAAGTAACACGGTGCACCTATGGTATCTGCCCTGGAATCGGTGCGGATTCCCTTAGCACCAGTTTACCAGCCTAAACCATTGAAAATGTTGAATTGTGGTTCTGATGCGCTAAAAACATTACCTGCCCTGGGGCTGGTAAGTCCGTCAGCGCACCGAGTTGCCGCGACACACCATTGTCAACAGTGTGGCCTGGTAACCGACCACACCGCACTTTTTAAATTTTTTTAAAATAACATGGTGCGCCACGCGGTATTGTGTCGGAACCAGTGCAGATACAGTCAGCACTGGTTGCGGTGCGACCTATAAATTTACAGGAAGCACCGCGAACCGGTGCGAGCCAAACGGCTTGAGGGCACTGCGTGACAATTTTTTTTTTTTTTAATGGTTAATTTTAAGGTTTTTTCAAATTCTAATCCGCTAAAAGGTTTAATTATGGAAAAAAAAGAAAAATTCCTGTACATTTACCCATCGAGGAGGCATATTGGATGTACAATTTGCAAAAGAAAAATTTTCGATTGTTTTATAAAATTCAAGCTAAAGGATTAGTGGCAATGCACAGTAGCAGTGCATGCAATAAGTGCAATGGGAGCACGGATGTTAGTGCGGATAAAACAAGGATAACTTGCACCGGTGCTTGAGATCTCTATAACACTGAAAAAAGTGAAAAATGTGGTTTTTTGGTTGTAATATTTTTTTTTGTTTAATCCTGTTCCAGTGTGCGAGGTTTTTATTGACGTACCGGTGCGTTTCGGCTATGCCACCCCAGGTGGTTTCTATTTTCGTGTGCATTTAGGAGGCACCGGGGCGGCCTTGTGGTAACGCATTGGTGCTCTACAACAATAATATGCATTGGGAACGCTGTCCGGTGAACCAATGATTTGTGTTGTTTTTTGGCCATAATTTTGTTTTTTTTTAACCCTTTTTTGATGTGCGGAATTTGGGGCCCCAGTGCATTTCGGTCACTTCGCACTAGGCGGTTTCTGTTCTGCGCGCTTTTTATGAGACATAGGGGTGGCTTAGAGGTAACACACTGGTGCTCTATAATAATAAGATGCATCGGGAATGTTGTCCGGTGAACCAATAATTTCTGTAGTTTTTTTGCCGTAATTTTGTTTTTTTAACCCTTTTCTGGTGTGCGGTATTACTGGAGCCCCAGTGCATTACAGTGATTCTACACCGGGGCAGTTTTTTTTCTGCACACTTTTTATGAGACACCGAGGCGGACTAGAAGTAATGCACCGGTGCTCTACAATAATAAGATGCACTGGGAACGTTGTCCAATGAACTAATGATTTCTGCAGTTTTTTGGTCGTAATTTTGTTTTTTTTTACCCTTTTCCGGTGCGTGGTATTACTGGAGCCTCGGTCCGTTTCAGTGATTCCGCACTGGCCGGTTTCTGTTCTGCGCACTTTTTATGATACACCGAGGCAGCTTAGAAGTAACGCAATGGTGCTCTATAGTAATAAGATGCACCAGGAACGTCATCCGGTGAACCAATGATTTGTGTGGTTTTTTGGGCGTAATTTTGTTTTTTTAACCCTTTTTCTGGTGCGCGGAATTTATGGGGCCCTGATGCGTTTCACTCATTCTGCCCCGAGCGTTTTCTGTTCCGTGCGCTTTTTATGAGACACTGGTGCTGATGGTTTGACACGCATCGGTGATGTTACTTAATCAAAGGCACCAAGCTAGTGTGTACGAAGCACACGGTTTCCAGTGTGCCAATGTTTTATGCGTTTATTTTTGTTATTTAACCATCTACAGGTGTGTGCGTTTTATGGACACCTCGGTGCGTTTTATTGATTCCATTTTAGTGCAGAAGTTATGTAAAGTACCAGTACTTTAAAGAATTAAAACGCACCGGGCACGTGTGTATGGAGCACACGGTGTTCGGTGTGCCAAATTTTTAACCGCACCGGTGCTATGTTGTCTTCAACGCACCGGTGCGTTTTTAGGTGATAAGAGCACCAGATGAAATACATCCGCAAAAACCTTTGCCCACCAACCTCCTCTAGGAACCTCCGCTAGAAATAGATGTCTGGGGTATTTTTATAAGGGTTTCCTCAAAAACATCCACTAGAGGGTCTTTTCCTTGTAGTGGGAAGAGAAAGGGAGATAGGAGAGAAAGGGAGAGAGAATAAGGATGAGAGATAGGACTTAAGAGAGAGGAACCAGTATCATAGAAGAAAGAATATGTGACCAAATTACTGTATAGGGAGATGGGAGATAGTGGCACCCTACCTACCTAAATAAATGTCTAAACCAAATGTGGTGTAATCATCTGTAATGGTGGTCGATTATACGAGGAGAGGATTTTACGAGGAGGCACTGGATTTTTAATGTGATGTGAAAAAAACAAGTACCAAACCTAACCATTTCACATTCACCAATGTTATGTATGCATGCGCTAATTTGGTAAATTTGGAACATGGAAAAGGAGTCTTGTTTTGTGATCACCTCCCACGAGGATTCATTAATTGTGAGAACACAATGCTTGTGGTTGCATATTTTAAATCATCATCACTTCCACAAACACCTCATCTAATAACTCTAGTATAAAAAGTCTCAGGCTCTCAGAAGCCAAAACGAACATAATGCATGCGCCCTCAATCTCTTCTACATACTTGTAGCTCTCCTCCCAAACCAAAGCCACTAGTGTTGTGTGTTAATTTTGCCCTGAATCTTGGGAAAACATCTTGAGGTAAGGAACTGTTGCACCAAGGTATGGATTCATTATGTGTCATATCCATTGAAGGAGAACATGCTCCAAACAAAAGGTAAATTCTCACAACTATCCCTTCGTGGGATGTTGAGAACTCCAAAATGCCACATCCTCATTAATGAAATCTATAAATTGAGAACTTCTGTACAAGACTTGAAGTCACACTAAACTTGGACCAAAAGGCTCAGGATCTGGATAGTGCAAAGGAACATCTGCAATATGATTTGTACTATTCTCATCTAGATCATTTTTCATGGATATATCCTGGAGTTGAAATGCATATTCCAGGTTCCATAGAACATCTCCCATGGAAGGCCTATCGAAGCCCATCTCTTCCAAGAACTTTTCGGTAGTCTCCCTAAACATTTTCAGAGAACCAGATTTGATGGTCCCAATGAGGTGAGAGTCAATGGTTTTTTCAAGCTTGCCCTTTTTCTGCCAGTGCATTTCCCACTCTGCTAAATTGAATTGTTCTTTGGGAAAAACAATATTAAGAGTTTCCATTGCACACAAGAACTTCGGTAACACTACAACAAACTAATACACATCATATTTCTCTATTAGTTGCTACCTTATGAAGTATTCAATATCAAGGTACCCAAGGGCCAAAACTACCTTTGGATCCAGTATTTGAATGTCCAAAGTCCCCCACCTTTTCCCGTGATCCTATTATCGTGGAGATATTTTACATTTAGATAAGCGCAGAGGATTCACGGGAAGGGAATTAGACAGGGAAAATTTTAAGGATGGAAAATTATTATAAAGTTTAAAAAATTGGCGAATATCAGTAGTCCCTAATATGCAAAGTATAAAATATTATTGATGTTTATGTAAAATTATTCAAATTTATAATGATATTATATATATTGTCTATATAATGTTGGCGAATTTTAAGGTAAAATAATTTTATATTGTAAAATTATATTGCATTGACCATATATTGGGGCTTCATTGGTATCTCTCTAGTCAAACAGTTTGCCAAAAAGTTGAGGGAGTCTAAATTGGTGCAGTTGAAAAGGAAAGGCAAGATTGTTCTGTCGAGGCCAAATCCCATGATGATAAGATTGAAAACCCTCTCATTATCGCAGGTCAAGCCTTCGAGCTCCGAGATGGTGATGTTGCAGGGGTTTTGATCTTGTCTGCAGGGGTTTTGATCTTGTCTCCAATCCATGGTCACACCTTCAAGCTCTAAGATAGTGACATTGTAGGGGTTTTTATCTTGTCTCTGGTCCACTGCGTGAGCTTGGGTACATAAACCTTGCACCATTTGGGGTTAAGGGACATTATGAGTATTCAACGAATAAATATCGTTAGAGAAATGGAATTATGGAGACATTGGCTATCATACATATTTGATTTCCTTTGTCAATGTACCAAAGTCGTCGATCCTCCAAAAGGAGCCTTCTTCCCATTCTTTCCTCCAAAACCAAGGTTCATTAGTGCTTCCATATATGCTAATAAACCCCCTTCACCATCTCCCCCATCATGAAATCTAAGTTTTCAATCAAAAATGTGAAGGTCAAGCTCTCCATCATCGAGGGTTATATGGCATGTCTTGTAACTTTGCAAAGAATCTTGTTTTAAATACATTTATAGATGGTGGTATGATACAAATATCCCATTTAATGTTACTCTCTCACCTTATTACCAAGCTATGCAGGACTCTATTATAGCTACAAGAAAGGGCTTCAAAGTCCCTTCTATGCATGACTTGAGGGGATATTTTTTGCAAAAAAGAGATTTACTACTTTGATTATTAATCAAATATAAAGCCAATAATATTTTTTTTATTTGAAGCTTAATTTGATATAATCATCTAAATTATGTATTAAATGAAATAACTATATTCATTGGTACAATTATCATAGATATTCATAAAACTAAACACATTTATCCATTATTACACAATAAACCATACTTAAATATTTTGAATTACATATTTATAACCATTAATAGAGGTTTATATATTATTAAAAAATTAAATAAATTTCATACCTAAACAATCAACAAAAGTTCATAATACCATTAAAAATTAACCAAGGTGCCTATCAAACAATTAATACAAGTTCATACACCATTAAAAATTTAATTAAGGTTCATAACTAAATTAACGAAGGTTCATACAATACTCCCCGATGGGGGTGATGTTTGAGCAACACATGGAAGGCATCTCACATGAGTAAATATAAGTGGAGCGAGTATGAGGGATGGTACTTGTGATCCCTTCACCATAACACATGCAGCGGGAGAGTTACTGGCTTCACGTTGGCAAATCGTGTGAAAAATAATTGCACATTAGAGTTTAGAGGTGGTGAAAGGATAAGGCAAGGGAAGATGAGGGAGCCCAACATTAGACTCCTAAATATGGTTTGGTGCTAGTCTTGATGGTGGCCTCTGAAGAGGAACCATAAAATTCGCATGAAGGTTTATGGAGGGAGTGGCTTGTGTGTGCTTGTCGTGGGAATTTGCTGGTGCGGTGTGTTCAACCGGTCCCTGCTGCTCAGTTTCTTAGCCATTAACTGCGTCTGGGTTGATGATAGGAAGTTGAAGGGAAGCGAGCTCACCGGTTTCCATTTTCTTGGCTTTCAATGAGCCTGTTTTTCATGATAAGAGAGGAAGCTAGAATTTTTAGTCCAAGAAACCTCGAGGGTGGTGGCGGAAAAATAGTTTATTTTCCAAATTTCGTGCCCTACGATGTGGGTGTGATGGTGTTTGGTGAATTGGTGTGTGGTCTCTATCTGGATAATTTGGAGGCTGGTCATTGCCTTGGGGGAAGTTAGGCCCAGGCGTCAGCTAATTTGTCATTGTTTGTTGTTCAATTTCCTGTGTTGGTTTGGTGGGTCATGGTATTTGGTTTGGTTGGTGGTGGAAGTCTTTATCTAACAGTGGGAGGTGTCTCTGTGCTTCCATGTGGTGGTGGGAGACGAAATTTGGCTCCTTCGCTGGTGGTGTTTGTTTTATATAGTGGGGGGTCTGGTCTATGAACTTTGCACACGACGGGGTTCCTCAACCATGGCAAATTATGAAGCCCCTGGTGTGGTGTTGGTGTTCTCCCTCCCCTATCTTCCATGGCCCTGTGGGGGTGGTAGACTTAGAAATAATCATGGTGGCTCCATGATAGGGTGGAAAGAATTTGGGGTGTGCGTGACTCACTAGTGTGGGTGTGCATGGGGGCCGTGGAGGAGGTAAGAAGGGGGATAGTAGAGGTGGGGGTTTGAGGGTTCAAAAGTATATTCTTCAGGGCGAAGGAGGTCATGGTGGAAAGGTAAATCATGGGTTTGATTGATTTGAGGTAAATGAGGGGCAGGTTATCCAACATTACTGCCTAAAGAATTGTCGTACTGCACTTATCAACAACCTGATGGAAAGAGCGGACACAACTAAGAGATTATGTCGTGAGGAGCATGTAGAGAAGATGGCAAAATTTGAATGAATGCAATATTTACAGTTCCAAGTCTGAGAGATATTGGTAGTAGTTTGGCGAGGCCAAAATCAACTCACTGAGAAAGTAGAAAAGCTGGAGACTTGGTTGGCGCACTTTGAAGGGCACAATCAATGTCACTTTTGTCCTCCACCGCATCTAGGAGCAACCCCAGACAAAGCTGAATCCATCACATTGGATGACTAGTATGCTATTTGGTGTTCTTTATGTTTATATGTGTTTTGGTGCCTCTGGCCCAACCATTTATAAACAATGTCCCTAGTCCCTCTTTTGTATTTTTTTGCATCTAGTGCAAATTTTTGTCAGCAAACCCTGTCGGGGTGAGACCACTTGTTTTGTAGCTGGCTATATGTACTTTTTTCCTACATGAAAATAAAATTTACTTACAAAAAAACAAAGTTTCATACATTAGTAAAAAATTAATTAAGTTTCATACTTAAATTAATAAATTTTCACACCTATTTACTAAATAGGTCTATAAATATATATTTTGGGTTTATCTATTTAGTATTTATCAAATGTAAATATGATGATTTAATACTAGATTTAAATGAACTCACATGTTTAACATAAGAAATGTTATATTTATCTATTTATTAAATGTAAATATTAATATTTAGCCTTAGATTTAAAAAAACTCACACTTTTAACATAAATCAATGAAGTTTAAAAATTAAACTTTATGGCCAAATATTAAATATAAATATAAGTATTAATTTTGCTTTCTAATTAATATTATAACTTTTACTAAAATTATAATGAAGGCATTAGTGTAAAGTTGATAGATGATACATGTAATTATGTTAATTCTAGATGAATCCATCTGCACTGTTAAACTTTAGAGACAAAAGGGTATTCATAATTTTAACACTGTAAATTCAGAGACCCATTTGTCTCTAAATTTTAACACTGCAAATGGATTCAGAGAAACCTATAGTGAAATGTAACACTTTGGTACCAAAATTTCTATTTTCCATATATGGAGTGACACAATTAAAAATTACTGACATAAATGACTAATTCATATACTTGTTGTACTTATTATTTGGCCATATTTTTATTCTTGGACTATAATAGTGATTTACATTAATCATTATTAATTTTGTCACTTATTATCTAGTCATATATTTTAATCCTAGACTAAATTAGTCATTTAAGTTAGTTGCTTTTACTTTAGTCACTTATTATCTAGTCATATATTTTATCCCTAGACTAAATTAGTTGTTTAATTTAGTCGATTTTAGTTTATTCACTTATTATCTAATCGTATATTTTATTCCAAGACTAACTTAGTCATTTAAGTTAGTCATTTTTAGTTCAGTCACATAAAATTTCTCAAATTTAGTAGTAATTCACTCGGAATAATTACGGTGACTAACATTTTTAGTCACCTAGTCATTAATTTCATCATTTTTTACTAGTGTTTTGGCATTTTAAAAAATTACTCATGGTATAATGAATCTTTGATTTCGGTATTCATTTTAAGAATTTGTTTAGTCATGATATTTGGTTTTGAAATATGTTGAAACATTACAATGTTTTAAAGTTATGATATTTGGTTTTAATCCATGGCTGAAATTTTTTGAATATTAAAGTTTTTTCGGAGTCACGATATTTATCTTTAATGCTATGGTTGAAAATATCGAAATTTTAAGGTTTTTCAAAGTCATGATATTTGTCTTTAATACCATGGCTGAAAATTGTTAGAATTTTTAGTGTTTTTTATGGTGGTATTTTATAATTAACGTTATCATAAAAAATTATTGGAATTTTAAGGTTTTATGAAGCCATGATATTTTATCTTCAATTCCAATGCAAAAATGTTATAATTGTAATAAATAAAATACATTGATACAACATCAACACTTTTTGATTTCAGAGTGTTTTTTCATGTTTATTACACAAAAAAATAACATTTTAATGTCATTGTTAAAAAAATATTAGAATTTTAACTCGAAAAGAAAAAGGAAGTGTTAATGCGGCATCAACAATTTTTGTTTTCAAGGTGATTTTCATGTTTATTTTACAAAAAATTGGTTTTTAATACCATTGCTAAAAAAAATTGAATTCTAGCTCGAGGAAAAAGGAAAATAAATGTTAATGCAACATCAACACTTTTTGTTTTCGGGATGTTTTCCATGTTGTTTGTGAAAAAATATTCATTTTTTTCGATTATAGTTATAGTTTTTTTGTTACAACTCTTGTTAAGTTGGTAACTTCATTAATGGAATATGGACTATGCTATTCAAAGGGAAGAAAATAATTTCTTACTAAAAACATACATAGATGAAAACTATGCTAGTTGTATAGATGATAAAAAGAGCGCAACTGGTGGTGTCTTCTTCGTAGAAGACTCATTCGTAGCATGTAAGAAATTTTAGCAATCCAATTTGCATTCATGATAAATACATATGCTTCTTTATTATCCTTTCCCTTTATGTGTTTAATATCAAACTCAAATTCTCTCAAGAAGGTCATCTGTGTTACTTGTCTGGCATTCAAATCTGGCTCGCTAGAAAAATATTTCAAACTATGATGGTCAATAACAAGGGTAAATTTCTTCCCTAATAGATAATGTCGTCACATCTTTAGTGCATGTATGACTACAACTAACTAGAGATCAGAAAAAAGCATAATTTTTCTCATGATCCTTTAAATTTCTTGATTCACAAGAAATTGCATGATTTTCTTGCATGAATACTCCACCCAGCCTTTCCAGATGTGCATATGTGAAAATTGTGAAATCCTTACTAGGATCAAAAAATTTCAATATAGTAGTTATTATTAATAAATCTTCAACCTCTCAAAACTCTCTTGGTGCTTTTGTGTCCAATTAAACTTAAATTTATTTTCTTGCAGTAAGGTTATGGGGTGAGGTAATTTTGAAAATCCTTTAGTGAACCTGCAATAGTCCCCGATAATACCCATGAATGACCTAATGTATAACACATACTTGAACACTGACCAATTTAAAAAAAAATTGACCTTTTCAGGGTTAACTGAAATCTCTTCTTTGGAGATCACATGTCCCAAGTAATATATTTTGTTCTGATAAATTTCACATATATTGAATTTTGCATACATGTGATGTTTTTTAAGTTTTTTAAAAAATACACTCAAGTGATATTCATGTTCTTCCTGAGTTTTTGAATATATCATCAATAAAAATGAACACAAACTTGTCTAGGTACTAGCTGAAAACACTATTCATCATACATATAAATGTAGCAGGAGCATTTGTAAGGTTAAATGATCATACAACTAATTTATAGTGAAAGTATCATATTCTAAAGGATTTATTGGGTATATATTCATCTCTAATCCTTAATTGTTAGTAAATAGACCGAAGGTCTATTTGAAAAAAAAATATGTTTACCCTCTAACTTGGTCAAACAAATCATCTTTCTTGGGTAGAGGATATTTTTTTTAATATTCAATTTATTTAGTTGTTTGTATTCTATGCACATTTTGAATGTTTCGTCCTTCTTTATTACAAGCAATAGAGGTGCTCCCCAAGGGGAAACACTTGTTCTTATGTACCCCTTGTCTAGCAACATTTGTGGTTGAATTTGTAAGTCCATGAGTTGTGACATACTCCTTTTGTAGGGTGCTTTGGACACATATGTGGCTCTCGACATTAATTCAATTGTGAAATCTATGTCTCTTTTAGAAAGTAGTATTAAAATATCCTTTGAAAACACATATATAAACTCTTTAATCACTCTATATTTTTCTTTTATGATTTCTATGTAAATTCCTATATTTATACAACAAACAATTCGCATCCCTTCCAAGAACATCTTTCTAGTCATATAGCTAAAATTTTCCTAGTGGATATTCTTGGAATTATGATATAATATGTTGTCCTTGATGGAAACATACTCGATGAGTTTCCTTTTGATAGAAACCTATTTGTTGAAGATGTAAAATTGGTGTATCTATAGGTCAATTCAAATGTGACAGAAAAAATGAATTCCAGTTAGTGACAAAGGAATGACGAAGGTAAAATTTCAAGATGTATACACAGGTTTGACGAAGGGAACCCGCGTATACTCACAGGTTTGATGAAGGGAACCTGAGTATACATCCAGAATTAGTGTATATGTAGTTTGGGTGAATAAAATTTGTGTATACATGCAGGTACAATGAAGAAAAGTTTTTTTTTTCTAATTCTAATTCTATTATATAGTACAAAGGTAATACATATCAAGCTTTTCCTGCCGAAACTGAAAACTAGCCAATTCTGGCGGGAAGAATGTTCAAAATAGAAAAATTGGACTACCCCTGTTGGGGGAACCAGTCCCTAGATTAAGCCAGTTCCGAGTAGCAGTGTTGCCCCTAGTGGGGAAACTAGCAAATAACTTATTCACCCAAAATTTAAACATATTGTGCATATAAAAGTAAAGAAAAAAAGCAACATTGAAATTGTTACTAGCAGAGAAGGGAGGTCTCATGGTGCTAGTCCTGTCCTGGCTTGTCATTCTTCATATTTTTTGGAGGTGGCTCTTCCAAAATGAAGCAGTCGTAGTCATATGAGGAGTCACCATCCTGCTTTGACATCTGGGCTATTGGTTCAGGCGTGGCAATAGAGTGTGTTCCCTAAGCTACATCACTATCATCTTTGGTTGAGATTTTACCACATTCGCTTTTCGAGGAGTGCTCAACAGTTTTGGTGCGGAGATATTCCGTTTTTTTGTGGAACTGAGAGTGGGATGGCGTCAAGGTAGATTTATACATATGATTTCGAGAGCCTGAGGTGGAAGGGACGTCTCGGACGAGAAGAGAGCTGAGACATGATGTAGCTCTGGGACCTCTGTAGAATTCACATTGACAGTGAATTCCACTGGTCCAGAACCTTCATTACGCAGGGAGGAAGAATCATCATTGTAGAGAGGATGAGGAGGGAGACATGGTTGGCCACTTCCTCGCTCCCTGCAGCACTGCATCCTTTGTCTACACGGCATGGAGGGGAAGCAGACAAGCTTGCGGAGGGAGAGGAGGTAGGAGGCGTCCAACTGAAGAGCGGGTCAAGTGGAGGACTGAGGGGCCGAGTGTTCCGAGCTATGTATCAAGGAGGGGTGAAGGCTAGAGGTCTGAGTGAAATGGCAGATGGACGGCTGGAGAAAAAAATTCACTTGGACAGAAAACCGGCAGGGAAAGGTGACAGAGAAGAAATTACCTGAGTCCATGGAGAATTGCAAATGGCAGCTGCTAGGATAGATATGGAGGCCAGAGTTATGGCTCTGCAAGGACAGAGTGATGGCGCCAAAATTCTGCCTACGGGCATTAATAGCCCAACCACGAGAGCCATGCGAGGCCATGTTTCCCTGTCGGCTGCCATGCGAAGGATCAACACGACTATGCCAAGTGAACACCTGTATCCAGGAAAAATGAAGTAAAGTTGCATATGTGTTGGCACACTAATTTTAACCATACCAAGGGTCTTTACCATGGTATTAGCCACTGACACTTGTGTGGTTTTTGGCTCATGGTATTGGCTAAGGAACAAAATATATAAGGAGGAGAAAATCATAGTGCAAGAGTGTGCATGTGAATGAGAATTGAATGAATACTTTAGTCTGAAGTATATATTCATGGATTGAGCTACATTCAATAGATAGATCTGATATTTTGATACACTCATGAATACAATAATGGATGAGGCTCTCTAGACCTGAAATGAATATGTATTTTCATGATATGCTTATAATTTGTTTAGATCTGTGGTTTGGCACATGATTGTTGAAGTGAAAGGTGTGATTTGAGTTAATATGTAGTTTTGAAGTGTTGAGCAGTCCTGTAATATTTACAGGTCTATATGCAGGTTTGTCACGGTGAAGTTGCGTCTACACGGGGGTTAGGCATATAAAAGGCACGTATATATTCACAAAAAATATTGATATTTGTATGCAGGTTGGGTTTTTCAGAAGCGCATACATTTGCGGAGAGGTATTATGGAAGTCGCATATGCAAGCTAGTGTTTTGCTGAAGAATCCTGAATGAAATGTCTGATCAGTTTTGTTTTGTTTTTGTTGTCTATCAATGATGTCATCATATAGATATGGGTTGTTTGAGTATTGATTATGCTGTTAGTTGATTGTGTATAAAGATACGTGATTGGTTTATTATTGATGTTGTGTGCATAAAGGAAGGGTTTCTGCTTATTAATGATTGATCAATCATATCAGTGCTACTATATTTTTTTTGTTTGTCAATGATGTATTCATTGTGATCTAGGTTTTAGTAATAATTTTTGAAGTTGAAATTGAATGCAATTTGATTAGTTGAAAAGGATACTTGATGCTGCTAAGTGTATGAGGGTTCAGAGATCTAAAATCTATGAGAATATTTCAGAATGAATCTATCCAATTCTGTGACTGATTCAGAGTAACAGTTTTTAAGAACTTAGTATATTGAGAGCAGTATGTAGGTTTCTCTCCAGAAAATCATGCATACACGCATGTTGCTTAAAGTGAAGTAGCGTATACATTTTTCTTTATAAATGATCAGGGTTGCAGTTGATTAAGAGTGTTGATGCAATAGTCTAAGTTCAGTTCTGATATTTTGGTGACATTGATCTCGTTTTTTCGTATGAATTGAGTTGGTGATTGGTTAAGTGATTGTTTTCTTCAATGGTTGGTTCAGTATTCGAGTGGTTGGTGATTGTTTGATCCAATGGTTGTTTTCAGGAATTGGATGAATGTTTTGGGTACAGCAATCAATTTTTGTTTTGATATTTAGCTTATCTAATGTTAAAGGCATACAAGTTGTGATATAATGAAGATGGTGGGTCTAGTGTGAAAATTTATGAAACGTGGTCCACGGTGGTTCTGAAGGTTGGACCTTTCAGTATGGAAGTCGAAGCTTCCTGCCAATCAAAGCTGGTGATTAGATCAGGGGGTTGTATCTCCCTTCCAGTAGTGGTTGTTAAACGAGAGTAGGGGGTCGAAGCTCCCTTCTAGTGGTCACTGGTAAACGAGCTCAGCGGGTTGGAGCTCCCTTCCAGTAGTAGCTGGAGAACGAGATAAGGTTGCAGCCTTCTGTAGGTGGGTGCCTGCGTGCTGGTATGAGTCTGCTCCAGTACAACATTGTAAATTTTTTTCTATATAATAAATATTGAATACAAAGACGACAACAACAATGGTTTTCTCCTCACTTGGGTTTCCACCTTAAATCTTGGTGTTCATGTGTGATGCCTTTGTGTGATGATTTATTTTGTTATTACTGCACATGTTTACTACTTAAATGTCCGATGCATAACTAATGAACTGGGCTAATTAAAGCTTGTGAAGATTTATCTAAACATTAAGTTATTTGCGTATACGCATTTTCCTTTAAGACAGTTACGTGCATACGCTAGTTCGACTAATTAGAGTCACATATAGAAATTAGTAAAGAAAATTAAAATATTGTGATTACTGTAAATAATGATTCACCCCCCCCACGCCCCCTCCCCCCCTCCCCCCTCTCAGTATTTTTCCCAACAATTGGAATCAGAGCATGTCCTTCTATAGAAGCTTGATCACGTGAAGGAGATCTGTCACAATGGGAAGGAAGCAAAAGAAGAAGGCTATTCAAAGGAAGAAGATATTCAAAAAACGTGTGCAACAGAAAATGAAGAAAATAAAACATGTACTGATTGTTGTTCTTGAGATTCACTTCCTTGTTCATGAAATGCTGAAGATAGTGAATACGAAAGTGAAAGTAATGTTATGGATATAGAAGCAGAAATTTATAAACTAAAAAATGAAGTTGAAGATCAACATATTCTATTTAATGAAAGATAATGTATCTACAAATATTTGATTTCTAGATTTAATAATCAGTTACAAGAAAGAAAATCAATTGAGCAGCTAAAAAAAGAACAGATAGCCCAGTGTCAAAAGCTGTAGGATGAAGTAACCAATCACAGTGAAGGAATTGAAGCTAAAATAATCTCTCTCAAAGTAGATCTAGTAAAATTAAATAAGAATAATGAATAACTTCTACAAAAATTTGAAGAACAAGAAAATGGGCTAAAAAAAGATATTCTAAAATTGAATGAGCAAGTAGAAGAAAGAAAAAATATTGAAGAAAGTATGAAGAAGCAGTGCCAAATATTGGAGGTTGAGGTAAACATTTTAAAAGGTAAATTATAAGAAAAGGACAAACACTTGAGGTTTCAAGATAGTACTAAGATTTTGGATAATATTCTTAGAAGTCTAATGTCTCCTTCTATTAAATTTGGTATTGGTTTTCATGAAACTGTTAAAGGAGAATCTAGTTCACAAGATAGTGCTAAAGATTCAAAGGATATCAATGCAAAACCTGAAGTGACTAAAGAAACAAAAGGTCAACCGACAATCATGAATTCTTGAAGGAAACTATCCGCTCCTAACTATAGAAGTATCAATCAATTTTCTCCTTTGATCAATAATGTTGAATTCTTTGTATGTCATAATTATGGACATGTTGCAGCCAATTGCAGAAGCAGGCTGTTTCCATTAGGGAATTTTTGAGGTCTAAAATGGGCCTCCTAAGGAAATTATAAAATAATAGTTGAAATAATAAAACAATATTAGATTACATCATCAAATTTTAGAGGGGAAATAGAAAAAAACTGTTTTTTCAGCTCGTATTTTCAACTTATCTCCCTACGGGTTTTCTCAAATTTCGAGTGGGAACACTCGTTGGATGCATAATTTAATTACTCATCCAAGGAGTATCCATGTTGCATACGTTTGATGGACCCTACCACACGAAAAATTAGAAATACTTGAAAAATGTGATTGCAATCACGTTTTTTCATGTATTTTTTTTCTTTTCGTGTAGCAGGGTCCATCGAAAGTATGTAACATGGGTACTCCTTGGCTGATGAATTAAATTTTGCATCCAATGAGTAGTCCCGCTCAAAATTTGAGTGAAACCTTATGTAGATAAGCTGAAAATACGAGTTGAAAAGGTAATTTTATTATTTTATTGTTTTTTAATATTTTTACTTTTTTACTCCAAAAATGGTGAATCATCCCCCATGGTTGACATCATTATCTTGAATCCTATTAGTTATTATAAATTTATTTTTTGTTGTACATTTTTCGTATGAGGCCCATTTTAGACCTCAAAATTTCCCTAATGTGGTTGCAGACTGATAGACACTACACAGAAAGATCATCAACGCCCAGGTACTTAGGTTTCTTTAAGGGTTATTGTTTTTCATGCAAAAAAATTGGACATAAAGCTATTGATTGCAATAGAAGGAACATGAGGAAAACTTATTATGATTCTTCTACTCACTTTTCTGGTCACATAAGATGTTATGCTTGTAACAAGTTTGGGCATGTAGAAAAGGAATGCAGGAATATATCAATGAATCACCAAAGACAACATGGAAGACAAAAAAATTATATCATAAGACCGAAGAAAGATGGTCCACCAACATTCATGTTAACAAGCAGAAAGAAGAAGAGATAATATGTGGTCTTGCTCTCTATGCAACTAAAGATAAGAATGAATGGTACATTGACAGCGGATGTTCTCCTCATCTTACTGGTGATAAGAGTAAGATGGATTCTCTTAAGAAAAATCAAGATGGTAAGGTTATGCTTTCAAATTATGCTCTAACAAACGTTTTGGGAAAGGGTAGAGCCATAATTAACAAAAATAGAAGGGAAATTGATACCTTATTAGTTCAAGGCCTAAAAAAAAACATATTAAGTGTAGGCCAAATGGCAGATAAAGGAAATGTAATTGTGTTCACACCAACCAAGTTCAAGGTCATGGAAGAAGAAACTGGAGAGGTCATAGTAGGGGGATACAGAAACGTCGATAAATTACATGTATTTAAAGATATGACCTCTCACAGATATGTGGAGGATTCAGACACAGACTAAAAGAATACGATGACCATTGCAGTCCATCATTCTTGAAAGAATAATGTTATTAGTAACTGCAATGTTTAAAGGATGGTTTTATAATTCTGGTTGTTTATTTTTCTCACAGTGCATTTGATGTGACAACAGAAGATAGGTATAGGTTGTATAAATTCAGGGGGATATAAAGCTGCGAAGTTATTAGTATTTCACTTCTTGTACGTGGGTTTCGTGAACTAAAGATGCGTATATACATGATTTCCTTTTGAGACAGTTGTGTATGTTTTTCTCTGATAGAAAAATAGTAAGACGGACTTAAGAGCATACCTTGATATGCTGTTGCCAGTTACGATTTAATTTTATTGGTCTGATGTTGATGGTTACATTCTACTGATATGGTGAATGAGTTGATATGTTAAATCTTGACTATGAATAGGTAGCATAGGTTTAGGGGGAGCATTAACCTAACTACTAATGTTGCATTGTTGGAATTATGTTTGCTTATTCTTTAATTCTTGTGATGCTCATGTGGTAGTTCGAATAATGTTGTCATGATACATTGATTTCTTGTATTATGGATGATCCCTGATCACATTTTGTAGAATATTATATTTATTTTCACACGTCGATTTGATGCATGAATAATGATTCAAATATGAGGAAAGAACATGCAGATCTTGTTGCTGATGACTTTTGTCATGAATGATGCCTATTATACTTGATTCCTACACATGTTACATCGTGATTATGAAAATGGAATAAATATAAAACATGAAGACCTTGGTGATAGGATATCATAGGGATGATTGGTTGATACATATTGATTAATGATGAAGTGGTTCTGGTATGATAATTATTATTGGAAAGAAAATTATGTTACTGCAAAGATCTTGAAGACTTGGTTTTTGATGTGCTTATGCTACAATTGTAGGATGATACTTGAAGACACAGCGACATTGTCTTATCCTACTAATAGATTCTCTCATATATTTTTGATACAAGTCTATCATGTTTTCTCATGCTATATGATGCTTCACTACTCTATCTTATTTCATGATGATTCCCACATATGTTTCTACAAAGGGAAAAGGGAAAGTTCACTTTGATGAAGACAAGAGATTGAGTCGATCATTGATCTCTACTGAAAGATATTATGATGTTGAAATTGTAGACCCAATAAGAGGTTGATGATATTGAAATTTACCCATGTTGTTGCTGACATATATTGTTTGGCGTTGATGGCTACATGTGTGGTTATGCTTTTCGAGCTGCATTTTCTTATTTGATATCTATATGCTTGATGAAGATGATTTGATGATATGGTTGTTTAGAATGTTCACGATGCACATGTTTAGGGGGAGCATTAGTTGTGATGGGTATAATGCATTGTTGGAATTCTGTTGGTTGCTGAAGTATGTTCAATGATCTATCTCCATTGAGGTCCTTCGGTATTTGTTATAACGTCATATATGTAATTTGATGTAAGGGTCATGTTGAGACCTATGATGTAAATATTTTCATATTCAGTCATGTATGGAATTTTTCAAATATATAAACCTACTTGGTTGGGTGCTTGAGTAAAAAATGTAAACCTGCTTGGTTCGGTAGCTGAGTCAAATATGTAACCCCAATTGGTTGGGTGATTGATGTATTTATGCATCCTTGGTGATAGGAAATATTGTAGAGTCATGTATTTTAGTCTTGAAAATATTTTTTGAAGCTTCAACATGTGTTCAGGGGGTGTATCGTCCATATAGTGCAGCGCAGATCTTGGCATTCTTGTATTGGTTTTACCTTTGCGCTTGATGCCAAATGGGGAGAGTATCCTGGATTTTGAATAATGATATGATTGATGTGTATATAAGGTGTTTATGGTGAACAAAGACCAACATGGTTGCCATCAAGTCCAAAGGGGGATATTGTTGGAATTATGATTTAATATGTTGTCCTTGATGGCAACCTACTCGATGAGTTGCCTTTTGATAGCAACCTATTTGTTGAAGATGTAAAACTGATGTATCTGCAGGTCAGTTCAGATGTGATAGAAAAATGAATTCTAGTTAGTGAAAGAGGAATGATGAAGGTAAAATTTCAAGATGTATACGCAGGTTTGATGAAGGGAACCTGAGTATACATCCAAAATTAGTGTATACATAGTTTTGGTGAATAAAATTCGTGTATACACGCGGGTACAATGAAGCAAAGTAGTGTATGTGTTGTCACACTAATTTTAACCATAACAAGGGTTTTTACCATGGCATTAGCCCACAATATTGAGTGCAATAATGGCTATTTGATCCCATCCAAGAATACCATCGAAAATTGTGCAGTTTTTGGCTCATGGTATTGGCTAAGGCTCAAACTATATAAGGAGGAGAAGATCATAGTGCAAGAGTGTGATTGTGAATGAGAATTGAATGAATACTTAAGTCTAAAGTATATATGCATGGATTGGGCTACATTCAATAGATAGATCTGATATTTTGATACACTCATGAATACAATAATGGATCAGGCTCTCTAGACTTGAAATGACTGTGTATTTGCATGATATTTTTATGAGTTGTTTAGATCTGTGGTCTGGCGCATGATTTTTAAAGTGAAAGGTATGATGTGAGTTAATCTATAGTTCTAAATTGTTGCGTAGTCCTGTAATATTTAAAGATCTATACGCAGGTTTTTCAGAGTGAAGTTGTGTCTACACGTGGGTTTGGCTTATCAAATGTGTGTATATATTAGGAGAAAATATTGTCATCTATACGCAGGTTGGTTTCGTAAGATGCACGTATAGTCGTAGAGTGTTATTATGGAAGCCACGTATGAAATCTAGGGTTTTGCTGAAGAATGCTGAAGGAAATGGCTAATTAATTTTTGTGTGTTTTTGTTGTCTTTCAATGATGTCATGATTTAGATCTGGGTTGTTTGAGTATTGATTATGCTGCTATTTGATTGTGTATAAATATCAGTGATTGGTTGATTGTTGATGCTGCGTGGATAAAGTAAGGGTTTCTACTTATAAATGACCGATTAATCAGATCAGTGCTACTATATTTCTATTATCTCTCAATGATGTCTTCATGTTTATTTGGATTTTAGTAATAATGTCTGAAGTTGAAATTGAGTGCAAGTTGATTAGTTGAAAAGGATACTTGATTTTTATAAGTATATGAGGGTTCAGAGATCTGAAAGCTATCAGAATATTTCAGAATGACTCCATCCAATTCTATGACTGGTTCATAGTAACAGTTTTTAAGAACTTACTATATTGAGATCAGTAAGCAGGTTTCTCTATGGAAAATCGCATATACACGCATGTTGCCTTAAGTGAAGTAGCGTATAAATTTTTCTTTATAAATGATCAGGGTTGCAGTTGATTCAGAGTGTTGATGCAGTAGTCTAGGTTCAGTTCTGATATTCTAGTTACATTGATCTCATTGTTCTGTATGAATTGAGTTGGTGATTAGTTAAGTGATTGTTTCTTCAATGGCTGGTTCAATATTCGAGTGATTGGTGATTATTTGATTCGATGGTTGTTTTTAGGAATTGGATGAATGTTTTGGGTACAATAATCATTTTCTATTTTGATATTTAGCTTATCTGATGTTAAAGGCATACAAGTTGTGATATAATGAAGATGGTGGATCCAGTGTGAAAATTTATGAAATGTGGTTCATGGTGGTTCTGAAGGTTGGAGCTTTCAGTATGGAAGTCAAAGCTTCCTTCCAGTAGGAGTTGGTGATGAGATCAAGGGGTTGTAGCTCCCTTCCAGTAGTGGTTGTTAAGCGAGAGTAGGGGGTTGAAGCTCCCTTCTAGTGGTCACTGGTAAACTAGCTCAGGGGTTTGTAGCTCCCTTCAAGTAGAAACTGGAGAATGAGAGAAGGTTGAAACCTTCTGTTGGTGGGTGTCTGTGTGCTGGTATGAGTTTGCGCCAGTACAACATTGTAAGAAGTTTTATATATAATAAATACTGAATACAAATACGACATCAACGATGGTTTTCTCCTCACTTGGGTTTCCACCTTAAATATTTGTGTTCATGTGTGATGCATTTGTGTGATGATTTATTCTGTTATTACAACACATTTTTACTAAAATGTCTGACGCATAACTCATGAACTTGGCTAGGTAAATTTTGTGAAGATTTATCTGAACTTAAGTTATTTGGGTATACACATGTTTCCTTTAAGACAACCGTGTGCATAATCTAGTTGGACTAATTAGAGTCACATATACTAATCAGTAAATAAAAGTAAAATATTGTGATTCTTGTAAATACTAATTCACCCCCCCCCCCCCCCTCTTAGTATTTTTCCCAACAATTGGAATCAGAGCATGTCCTTATATAGAAGCTTGATCGCTTGAAGGAGATCTATCACAATGGGAAGGAAGCAAAAGAAGAAGGCTACTCAAAGGAAGAAGATATCTCAGAAAACATGTGCAGCAAAAAATGAAAAAGATAAAACATGTGCTGACTATTGTTCTTGTGATTCACTTCCTTGTTCATGCAATGTTGAAGATAGTGAATACGAAAGTGAAATTAATGTTATGGATCTAGAAGCAGAAATTTCTAAACTCAAAAACAAAGTTGAAGATCAACATATTCTATTTAATGAAAAAGAATGTATCTACAAATATGTCATTACTAGATTGAATAATTAGTTACAAGAAAGAAACTCAATTGAGCAGCTAAACAAAGAGCAGATAGACCAGTGTCAAAAGCTACAGGATGAAGTAACCAATCACAATGAAGGACTTGAAGGAGAAATAATCTCTCTCAAAGCACATCTGGAAAAATAAAATAAGAAGAATGAAGAACTTATACAAAAATTTGAAGAACAAGTAAATGGGTTGAAAGAAGAGATCTTAAAATTGAATTGACAAGTAGAATAAAAAAAAAGTTCGAAGAAAGTATGAAGAAGAATTGCCAAATATTGGAGGTTGAGGTAAACATTTTAAAAGGTAAATTAGAAGAAAATGATAAACACTTGAGGTTTCAAGATAGTACTAAGATTCTGGATAATATTATTAGCAATCAAAGGTCTCCTTCTATTAAATTTGGTGTTGGTTTTCATGAAACTATTAAAGGAGAATCTAGTTCACAAGACAATGTTAAAGATTCAAAGGATATCAATGCAAAACATGAAGTGATTAAAGAAACAAAAGGTCAACTGACAATCATGAATTCTCAAAGGAAATCATTCGCTCCAAACTATAGAAGTATCAATCGATTATCTCCTTTGATCAATAATGTTGAATGCTTTTTATGTCATAATTATGGACATGTTGTAGCTAATTGAAAAAGCAGGTTGTTTCAGTCGCATACTAATAGACACTTCACAGAAGGATCATCAACTCCTAGGTACTCAGGTTTATTTAAGCTTGTTATTGTTTTTCATGAAACAAATTTGGACATAAAGCTATTGATTACAATAAAATGAACATGAGGAAAACTTATTATGATTCCTCTGGTCCCTTTTCTAGTCACATAAGATGTTATGCTTGTAACAAGTTTGGGCATGTAGAAAATGAATGCAGGAACAGATCAATGAATCACCAAAGACAACATGGAAGACAAACATATTATATCATAAGATCGAAGAAATATGGATCCACCAAAATTCATGTTAACAAGTAGAAAGAAGGAGATATAAGATGTGGTCTTGCTCTCTGTGCAATTAAATATAAGGATGAATGGTACATTGACAGAGGATGTTCTCGTCACATGACTGGTGATAAGAGTAAGATGGAGTCTCTCAAGAAAAATCAAGATGGTAAGGTTATTCTTTCAAATGATGCTCCAACAAACGTTTTTGGAAAAGGTAAAGCCCTAATTAACAAAAATAGAAGGGAAATTGATACCTTGTTAGTTCAAGGCCTAAAAAAAAACATATTAAGTGTAGGCCAAATGGCAGGTAAAGGAAATGTAATTGTGTTCACATCAACCAAATGCAATGTCATGGACGAAGAAACTGGAGAGGTCATAGCAAGGGGATACAAAAATGCTGATAAATTATATGTGTTTAAAGATCTGTCCTCCCGCTTATATGAGGAGGATTCAGACTCAGACTAAAAGAAGACAATGACCATTATAGTCCACAACTCTTGAAAGAATGATGTTATCTGTAACTACAATTTTTAAAGGATGGTTTGGTAATTCTAGTTGTTTATTTTCTAAAAGTGCATCTGATGTGACAACAGAAGATAGGTACAGGTTGTACAAATTCAGGGGGAGATGAAGCTATGAAATTATTAGTATTTCACTTCCTGTACGCGGGTTTCATGAACTAAAGATGTGTATATACGCGAGTTTCTTTGGAGAAAGTTGTGTATGTTTTTCTCTGATAGAAAGACAATAAGACAGACTTAAGAACATATTTTGATATGCTGTTGTGAGATATGATTTAATTTTCTTAGTCTGATGTTGATGGTTATAATATTTTGATATGGTGAATGAGTTGATATGGTCAGTCTTGACTATGAACAAGTAGCACATGCTCAGGGGAAGCATTAGACTAACTACCAATGTTGCATTGTTGGCATTATGTTTTCTTATTCTTTAATTCTTGTGATGCTCATGTGGTAGTTCGAATAATTTTGTCATGATACATGGATTTATTATATTATGGATGAGCCCTCATCACATTTTGTAGAATATTATATTTTTTTGCACACGTGGATTTGATACATGACTAATGATTCAGATACGAGGAAATAACATGAAGATCTTGTTACTGGCGACTTCATTCGTGAATGATGCCTATGATACTTGATTCCTACACATGTTATATCGTGATTATGAAAATGGAATAAATATTTAACATGAAGACCTTGGTGATAAGAGATCATGGGGATGATAGTTTGATACATATTGATTATTGATGAAGTGGTTCTAGTATGATAATTCTCTTGGAAATAATATGATGTTGCTGAAAAGATCCTGAAGACTTGGTTATTGATGTGCTTATGCTACAAATGTTGGATGATAACTGAAGACATGGCTATGTTGCCTTAAATTATTAATTGGTTCTCTAATATATTGTTGATACAAGTCTATGGTGTTTTCTCATGCTATTTTATGCTTCACTACTCTATCTTATTTCATTATGATTCCCACATATGTTTCTACAAAGGCAAAAGGGAAAGTTCACTTTGATGAAGACAAGAGATTGAGTTCATTTCTGATCTCTACGAAAATATATTATGAAGTTGAAATTGTAGACCCAGTCACAGGTTGATGATATTGAAATTTATCCATGTTGTTGCTAACAGATATGGCCCTGGCATTGATGGGTGCAATTAAGGTTATTGTTTTCAAGATGCATTTATTATTTGATATTTATCTACTTCATGAAGATTATTTGATGAGATGATTTTTGAGAATGTTCAGGATGCACATGTTTAGGGGGAGCATTATTCGTGCTGGGTATAATCCGTTGTTTGCATTTTGTTGGTTGTTGAAGTATGTTCAATGATCTCTCCCCATTGAGGTCCTTTGGTCTTTGTTATAAAGTCGTATCTATAATTTGATGTAAGGGTCATGTTGAGACCTATGATGTAAATATTGTCATATTTAGTCATGTATGGAATTTTTCAAATATGTAAACTCACTTGGTTGGGTGCTTGAGTCAAAAATGTAAACCTGCTTAGTTGGGTAGTTGAGTCAAATATGAAACCCCACTTGGTTGGGTGATTGACGTATGTATGTGTCCTTAGTGATAGAAAATATTGTAGAGTCATTTATTTTAGCCTTGAAAATATGTTTTGAAGCTTCAACGTGTGTTTAGGGGGAGTATGGTCCGTATAGTTCAGCACAGATCTTGGCATTCTTGTATCGGTTCACCCTTTGCTCTTGATGTCAAAGGGGGAGAGTATCTTGGTGTTTGAATAATGATATGATTGATGTGTCTATTAGGTATCTACGATGATCAAAAGCCAACATGGTTGCCATCAAAACCAAAGGGGGAGATTGTTGGAATTATGATGTAATATGTTGTCCTTGATGGCAACCTACTCATTGAGTTGCCTTTTGATAGCAACCTATTTTTGAAGATGTAAAATTTATGTATCTACATGTCAATTCAGATGTGACAGAAAAAGGAATTCTAGTCAGTGGTAGAGGAATGATGAAGGTAAAATTTCAAGATGTATACATAGGTTTGATGAAGGGAACCCACGTATACTCGCAGGTTTGATGAAGGGAACCCGAGTATTCATTCAGTTTTGGTGAAGCAAATTCGCATATAAATGCGGGTACAATGAAGAAAAGTGGTGTATGTGTTGGTGCACTAATTTTAACCATACCAAGGATCTTTACCATGGTATTCACACACAATATTGAGCGTAGTAACGACTATTTTATCCCGTCCAAGAATACCACCGACACTTGTGTGGTTTTTGGCTCATGGTATTCGCTAAGGCTCAAACTATATAAGCACGATAAGATCATAGTGCAAGAGTGTGCATGTGAATGAGAATTGAATAAATACTTCAGTCTGAAGTATATCTGCATGGATTGGGCTACATTCAATAGATATATCCGATATTTTTATACACTCATGAATACAATAATCGACCAGGCTCTCTAGACCTGAAATAAATATGTATTTTCATGATCTGTTTATGAGTTTTTTAGATATGTGGTCTGGTGCATGATTTCTGAAGTGAAGGGTATGACCTGAGTTAATCTATAGTTCTGAAGTGTTGTGTAGTCGTGTAATATTTACAGATCTATACACAGGTGCGTCACGGTGAAGTCTCATCTACACACGGGTTCGACTGATCAAATGTGTGTATATATTCAAAGAAAATATTGAGATATATACGCAAGTTGGTTTCATAAGAAGCACTTACAGTCGCGGAGTGGTATTATGGAAGTTGTGTGTGCAAGCTAGGGTTTTGATGAAGAATGCTAAAGGAAATTTATGATCAGTTTTGTTGTTTTTTTGTTGTCTATCAATGATGTCATCATATAGATCTAGTTTGTTTGAACTCTGATTATGCTGCTAGTTTATTGTGTATAAAAATCATTGATTGGTTGATTGTTGACATTGCATGCATAAAGGAATTGTTTCTTCTCATAAATGACTGATCAATCAGATCAATGTTGTTATATTTTTGTTGTATGAAAATGATGTCTTCATGTTGATCTGGGTTTTAGTAATAATGTCTGAAGTTGAAATTGAGTGCAAGCTGATTAGTTTAAAAGGACACTCGATGTGGCTAAGTGTATGAGGGCTTAAAGATCTAAAATATATCAGAATGTTTCAGAATGACTCTGTCTAATTCTGTGACTGATTCAAAGTAATAATTTTTAAGAAATTAGTTTATTGATATCAGTACGCTGGTTTCTCTACAGAAAATCACCTATACACACATGTTTCCTTAAGTTAAGTAACGTATACATGTTTCTTTATAAATGATCAGGGTTTCAGTTGATTCAGAGTGTTGATGCAGTAGTATGGGTTTAGTTATGATATTCTAGTTACATTAATCTCACTGTTCTGTACGAATTGAGTTGGTGATTGGTTAAGTGATTGTTTTCCTCAATGGTTGGTTCATTATTCAAGTGATTGGTGATTGTTTAATTCAGTGGTTGTTTTCAGGAATTGGATGAATGTTTTGGGTACAAAAATCAGTTTTTGTTTTAATATTTAGCTTTTTTAATGTCAAAGGCCTACAAGTTGTGATATAATTAAGCCAGTGGATCCAGTGTGAAAATTTATCAAATGATATTTTCTGTGGTTTTGAAGATTGGAGATTTCAGTATGGAAGTCGAATCTTTCTACCAGTAGGAATTAGTGATCAGATTAGGGGGTTATATCTCCCTTCTAGTAGTGGCTGGTAAACGGGAGCAGAGGGTCGAAGCTCCCTTCCCGATGATCGGCCCCGGTAATAACGATTAGGGGTTAGACTCCCTTCCGATGGGGTTGTGAAACGAGAGAGGGTTTCAGCCTTCTACAGGTGGGTGCCTACATGTTGGTATGAGTTTGCGCCAATACAACATTGTAAGAATTTTTCCATATAGTAAATATTGAATACAAAGACGACACCAACAATAGTTTTCTCCTGACTTGGGATTCACCCCCCCCCCCCCCCCGCTCAGTATTAGTCTTGGTATTCATCTATTAATCTATAACTTTCCTTCTTTTGTGGTTCATGTAACAATTTTATACAATTAACTATGGACTAGTGTTTCTCCATCCAATCCATTCCTATCAACAAATCATAAGAACTGAGAGGCAATACATTCATATTTTTTTTTGTTGGACATCCATTTAAATTTACAACGTGGTTATTAACCCAATTGGTCACTATTATTTGAGTGCTAGTGTCCAATTGAACCAAGCATGAATTCTTGTTGACTAATGTAAGTAATTTTTGCCCCTTGATCTACTAAATAGACACAGGTTGGTCTAGAATCATAGTTTCAATCTCAATCATTGGTGATTGGTGTTTTTCCTATTGGTCTTCTAATGCAACATTGATTCTTGGTATATTTTTTTCCACATCATTCATTGAAAATTCTTTCTGTACTTTATGAAAAGCTTAGATTGATATTGTATTATATGGATAGTGTCTAAACAAGTGGGGTTCTTCACAACCCCAACACTTTAATTGTTCCCACTCTTTTTATTATTATTTTATTTATTATTCAGGTCAATTGTTTTAGAACCTATTTGAGATTGGGTATTTTGTGGATGATTATTTCTCTAAAAATTTTTGGGTTGATGATTTTTTCCAAAAAAATTTAGAACAATTTTTTTTTACTTTTTATTTCTACTCCAAATATGTTTTTTTCCTTTAATGGGCCATGATTTTGAGCCTTCAATTTTCTTCTTGAATCATTGATAGCATATTTGTCTTTTCATACAACTTGATCCATCATTTTCAAATTATCAAAGTCATTTATTTCCTTATAAGAAAGAGGAAGGATGTTAAGAAACCGTTGCACCTTTTCTTTTTCTTCACCAATATAAGGAACATATCTCAATAGATTGGTAAATTTCGGTACAAATTCATCCATACTTATTTTTCCCAACTTCAAATCATGGAATTATTTTTATTTTTCATCATAATATATCTCAATTAGGTATTTTTCCTTAAATTATTTCTGGAATTATTCCCAACTTAGTTTTTTTTGGATGTTGTATAGTGTTCTCACCTTTTCCCACCACATTGAGGCTTTTCCTTATAGTTGATAGAAAAATATTCTAGAATTCAGGTTTCTAGAATATTGATATACTTGGAATTATTTAATCATATACAATAGATGTGCCTCAATTTCTTTTTCATTTTCCCCGTCGAATGTGGTGGTATGACCTTTTCAAATTCTCCTTAGTGTTATGTTTTTTGAGTCCTCCCTTGTTTATGTTTTTTTGGGAATATTTTCTCTCATTCCTCCTTTCTCTCAAGTTTTTCATTCTCACTCTCAGCATGTTAGTGTACATTTTTCTACTTGGAGGACTCCTCTCTTCCCTCCCTTACTTCTAGTTCTAGAGTTTTTTTATTTTATTTTTTAGTCAACAAATTCTTAATGGGCTTTGCCTTCTCTACACTTACCTTCAGCAAATTCTCATTTCCGAATTTGACACTAGTCAACTCCTATTTCATGTTTTTTACCATTTCTAATAGTTGTGGTGTAGGAGGTGAGGCTTCATCTCCTAACTACACCCAAATATTTTTTCCTTCACTAGGATATCTGACAAATGGTTCCACCAATTTCCTCTTCTTTACTTCTCAATTCTCTATAACACAAAAAATAACTCAATTAGCCTTCAGAAATTACAAAAATATTGAACCTACAACTGTGATAGGACATGTAATGTACCTCAAAACCATACCTCAAAAAAATTCTACTCTCTTATTTACAATTTCGTAGATGGTTCTCATCTCTGATGATCAATATTTCTATGGTATGAGATGATCATTAACCAAGATTACGTTAATTTTTAAGCACTGGTAGAGGTTTAGTTCTTACATTAGCTCTTATTCAAATATAAAATAAAGCATGCTCTTAACCTTCCCATAAATATTTGTCCCATATTTCATGCATATGATTTTATCTTATAACTAATTTAGAATATGATTTTCTTAAACTTTTTATTGGACCCATTTTACATCATGTCTTCTCTAAACTAAGCAATAATTAATGGTTAAAGGGATTTGGCATACATTCTTTCCTCCTAGTGGTTCACACATGGTTGGGACTATATATAATATATAAGGTGGGTTTATGCCCCCTTCTCCTTAGTATGCACATGCAACTAATTCATTTGATCCTTTGAAATTAAAATTATATTATGTCATTTGGATACAATTTAATAATATATCACTTTGATGGTCTAGAACCCTTGGAAAAATTCTATGTGCCCAAATCTTTTCATAATTTTTGATGCACTCATGTTAAACCCTTAATGCTCTATGATGTGGCGTTTGGTTATGTATACAGGTATTTTTCATTTCCACATGTTCAAATTACACTGATCCATGTTGGGGGTACATGCCTTCACGTTACATCATATGTAAGGGTGGGTAATGGTAATCGATGCTCCTAATTTTTCCTTGTCAATTGACAACAATCCTTGCTAGGTTTTTTCATTTCCGGAAAAAGGGGTTATCTCTAGTTCATTCATTAATTTTCACTTAGGAATAAACTCTTGGCTCTACTACAAGAGTTCAACTTGTAAACATCTCACCCTTTTTCTCATCAATTTTGACTCCATTATATACCCACAATTATAGCCTTACTCTTTATGTGAAAATTAATTTTGGTACCACATGCCAGGACTAGTGAGTTAGTGTATAAGGTTGGCCTTCTACCTAGTTAAATATACCTTTCCCTTCTCGATTTTGTTTTATTATATAATTAACCAGACATATTGTTGCCTATTGTAGGATTAAAATGAAATAAATTTTTTCATGTAATGTTGAGACTCTTCCAGTATCTATTACTACTAAAATTCCCTACTAATGTTGGTTTTTTTTTAATAGTTTTGTCTTAAGGGTCTTCTTCAAATTTTGTACTATCCCAAAATAAGAATATTCAGCAATACCTACTGGAATAACACACTTTTCAGAATTATGTTCACTGAAATGAGTTTTCACCCCTTGTATCCCTTAGATCTGGAGATATAGCATCTAAATCCAAGAGGGGAGAAAAAAAAATCAAACTAGGTGAGGTAAACAGACCTCCCACACCTAGTATAACTTAAAAACACCCAAGAATGGGGCTATAGCAATATGCAACAATATTGTAGGAAAATAACTCATTTTTGAGAGCATGAGCAAGAGACTAATAAGAGGGATCAATTTTCATCTATAAAGCAATAAATCAGATCCATAATGAGGCCCTTACAACACAAAATAGAATTTAGAATACAAGAATAAAAGAAATTCCTCAAGAAAGAGGACTAAAACACATGTATTGACTGCAAAATAGCTTGATAGCATTATTTATAAGAGTTGCAGAAACTGTATAATACACTCTAGATATAGAGCAGATATCTGTACAAAAGATCAGAACTATTTCAGATATGTACACTAGAAAGGCTCCTTTACAAGATCCCCTTGGGGTTTTGATCAAATCATGCAACACAGAGAGACGATCTAAGATCTAAAGTAACAAGTCTACAGTAGTATTCAGAAATTTTTGAAGATGTTTACAATAGAAGTAGATCAGATTTGTACAGAAGATGTATCAGCAATATAATCCATGGATCACCATAGTGAAGGGAAAAACCCCAGCACCAGAGATCTCTCCTCAAAAGGCGGGTCAGAACACTCTGCAACTTCCTTCTTGCAAATAACGAGTGTCAAGGAACCGCACTTGGTTGGCCCGATGCCAAGATCTGAAATATAAACTCCAAAGGTTTAAACTCTATTGCCCATGGGATAGAAGACTTTCCCAAAGAAAAGAGGCCGGGAATGGCCTCTGTATCCGAGCAAATATAGCCTCCACTTGCCGCAGTCATATGATTAAAACTAAACCCTCAACAAGATCTACATTGTAGTTGGAAGATGTGTTGAGATTGCAACAAGATGATGAGCTTAGTGGAAAGAAGTCGCCTTCACTAAGTGGGCCCGCTGTCATTTTTGGCACAAGTTCATTTTTAGACTATGTCTATTTTTAGACATATGGATCATGTTCTATGAGTCACAGGATGCTATTCTCAGATGGTTGGTCAAGCTCTGAAAATATATGGACTTTTATTTTTAGACACATTGCAGAATCGCCAGATTGCTACTCTGTAAATATATAAGGTTTGTCATTATTAGCTCTTAATAATATTTGGACTCTAAACATTATCTTATTCTCTCGGAGCACTTCAGTTAAGTGCATAGATGTGGCACAACAGCTAATAGAAGGAATTACACTATTCCCGAGGGTTTAATGGAGCTATTTAATGGAGGACTTCAGTTAGAACTCATGTGACAGAGTTTGGTGGACTTGGAGAAGTAGTTGGTGGAGTTGTATTTAGTTTAACTCAGTTAGGCTCAGTTGAGCTAGTTGTATCTAGTTTAACTGATTGATACACTAGTGAGAGTGGTGTGAATTAATTACTTAATTAATTCACTAAATAATAACTCATTAATCAACTAAAGAATACATCAGTTAACTTCAGTGCATGGAAAGTTTCAGTGGAGACCAGTGAAGAGGTAGGTGAAAGAGCAGTGTGACTATCAGTTGTGACTATACTGGTGCATGAGTTTGCACCACACATTGATGGAGATGCCAATGAGGATTTTGCAGTACACACCAGGTGTATTCGAACTCATATTGGGCCATTATTCATCTTGGATTGCGCAGTAGAGGCAGGCTAACAGGTGGAGCAAATTGGAGCATGTGTTTTGTTAGATCTGAGCTTGTGTAGTGTGTAACAATTGGAGATTGTACTGAGAGCTTGTGAGGAGTTGTACAATTATTGTTACATGATATCTATCATTATAATATATAGATAGTTGGGGGTTTTCAGCTTTAAGCTTTCCCATAAATACTGTGTTTATATGTGTGATTGTTTATGGTTTTGATGTGCACATGCGATTGTTTATATTTCTGCAATTAATGATCAATAGTAGAAGAGGTTATGTATTATGCATGAAGCTCAAATAGTGTGTGATCAGGATAATCTCAGTGAATAATTTAACAGTTATTCAAATTTCTACAAGATGAGCTTGTCCAAATTCTTGATAGTGGATGAGATCAGCAAGACTCTTACAAGAACTCCTCAATGGAAGAGGTGGGATCCCTGAACATGAAAATCCTAGTGCTAAACAACAGAGAATGATATATGTCTAAACAGACAATATATTCGGAAATATGCACAATCAACAACCCTCTTCTACTGTCCTCCTCTTCATTTTATAGGATGAAAGTCTTGTCAAACCCTAAACCATCTCAATGATTTATTTGCATTCACATGAGAATCCTCCAACTAAAACTGCATTGTGCCTTTAGGAGATTCACTGTATCTAGACAGTGCTATTGATTTGGTCCTGGTTGACTTGGTCAAGTGCTCCAGTCTCTTTCACACCTAAGTGTGCTTATGTAAATAGCCCAGCTTTGTCCATGTTCAAGTGTGGCATTGATTTATTTTTCCGATTAGGACTCTTATTGATCCTCCTTTCCATTTTTATTCATGAAACAAAACATTGAGACAAAATTGTATATTCCCATTAGCTTGGGTTAATTGGGAATATTATAGTCCTCCCCTCCAAAATTTTGCTTGTCCTCAAGCAACTGATAGGGTGAGTGTTGAAACACTTTTCCTTATTAATTAGTGACACCATCAAGGATCAATATTTCCTCATAAGATATGTGCTCACGAATCCAAGTCTCCCTGAACTGTTCCTCCAAAGTCATCATGAGATGTACAAAATCCATCCCACAAGGATTCAAGAACTCAACGGAAAAAAAACATGGTTGGTCCAATACTCTCTCTAAAGCATGTAGCATAAGGTACATAGAGATTTTCCATCCCATGTGGTACATAAAAACTGCCCATCCTCCCTCCATACAATCCCATGAAAAGTACAACTATATCATCCAAGTATGGAATCATAATTACATATACACAAACACAAATTTGAGCATGAGGAGGTGGGTCAAAGTTCCACATATGGTGCCAACGCAGTGCATCTCCTGCCTGCATCAGATAAAGGTATGGTAAGTGGTTTCCCCACCACTTACTTGCTACACAAGTTATCTCACCATGGCTGAAAATGTGAGATATGTTTGGTGCCTTTGGGAAGCACCCATCATGAAAAAGAATAACCCTTTGCACAAAAAGGGAGTGGCCAAATTCAAAAATTCCAGTGGCCCAATGTTTTCCATGAGATTTACATGATACAACACTCCTCTTGGGAGTCATGGCCTACAAAAATATGGTGAAATAATGTGTCAAATCAAAAAATGAAGCTTGCATTACATGATAAGATTTTTCACCATCAATGTTTCTTCTATACATGGAATTGTGCACAAATTTTTCTCCCTTTTTAAGAGAACGAAGAAATGACTGAAATGACTCTTGCATAGAGTCCTTTGGCTACCCCAACTCCACATAGCTCTTGCATTCTAGAAAATTCTGATGTAGCTCTCCTCCAAAGCCTTCCCATTCAAAGCATCTCATGATAGTGTTATAGATCTTCATAGAATAGGTAGGGCTGAAACATAGCCCTTTGAAGGCCCTTTGTAGCATCCTATCCTTGAGCTTGGAGGCTCTAGGTAAGAAGATCCTATAATGATGATAGATGACTCCCGCATGGACTAGATAGCCCCCTTCATGCATCTGGTCATCAAGCATCATATGAGTGTAGAGATCTTTGGAATAATCGACCAACAGCTGGGATTTCCAATATAGATCTACACTCCCCAACAAAGATAGTGTTGATGATGCATCAATAGGAATGCCTACCATTTTTCTGATCTCTTCTTTGAAATTTCTTATGACAAAGGTACAAGTAGGAAGGACCTACCTTCCCTTCTTCTCCTCCCACAATGCAGAATCAGGAATGAAAGATGGTGAGGATGATGAGAGAGGAAAATCTCCCTCCTTCTTGTGCTTTCCCAAGCCTTCTAGCACTACAACTATGTATTCTAATGCTCCCATCCCTCCTGGATCTAATTTTGGAGCATCAAGTAGTAAGAGATCTCTCACTAAAACTGAATTAGGTGGCCTCCCAGATGGTTTTCCACTAGATGAGAGTGCCCCTTGCAGAAATATCATGAAAATGAGAGAAGGGACAATGAGGTCCTTGCTTCCACTGCATAAATCCATCTCTGTTTTTTTTGTGGAAGTGTTTTGTGAGGGGTAAGTGTGCATGATTTTGATTATTTGAAGTGCACCACTCTTCTTGTCCATGCATTCCATTTGTAACGCCTCCCAATCAGTGGCGACTTTTCCCAATGTAATCAACCATTGAACATCAAAAATAACATTGGTGTTTTGTATGTCAACTACAAGGAAGTGATCCACCAAAATGTAGGATCCCATGGTGATTGAAAGTGATGGAACATAATGCATGCATTGCATTGTTCTATCTCCTCGAACCAAAACAGAGAACCCCTCAAAAGTATCAATGGGTATTGCCCTCCTTTGCACAAGATGGGCATAAATGAAATTGTGGGTAGCCCCACTATGAATCAATACAGAAACCCTCTGATTCATGATTAACCCTTGAAATCTTAAGGTTAAGTACTTAGGTCACTAGTACATTTGGCAGAAATTCTGACACTTTGGATGAAATGTCGGAAATATCCCCAAATTTTATCAATTTTTCAAATCCTGCCACAAAGTGCTGCTATACCGACGTTTGGAGACAAGTGTCGGTATTGCAACACTTAGAGGTAAGTGTCGGTCTTGTGACGTTTGCAAAAAAGCATCATAATTGCGATGGATTTCTAAAATATGTCGTTATTGCGATGTTACAGAGACAAGGTGTCGCTATTGCAACGTTTAGTGGAAGGTGTCGCTATTGCGACGTTTAGAGGAAGGTGTCGCTATTGCGACGATTGGTGGCAAAGTGTCGCTCTTGCGACGGTTGGTGGAAAAGTGTCGCAATAGCGATGAACATTAAAAAAAAAAAAAAAAATTGGAACGTCGCAAGACCAACGAAAAGGGAAAAACGTCTCTTTTCCACGTTTGGGAACGTCACTCTTCCGACGTTGGTAAATGTCGCTTTTCCGACGGCATAGTAAAAAAAAAAATTAAAAAGGGACGTCGATCTTCCGACGCTTATGAGGCTTCGATCTTCCGATACACGGCTTAAAATATTTATAAAAAAATGAATGCGACCAATTTAATTTTAACTCTCATAAGTGACAGAATAAAGTAAAGCTTATATAGGATTTAATATAGTTTAACTCTCACAACAATACATTTTTTGACTTTGCAGGCAGCGATACCATGCAGTACCAATGTGGATCCTTTCATGGAGCAGAAGCGAGTAAGCCTGATACTTACTAATACTCTTGCTTTGCCTCAAATTAATCAATAACTCACTGTTCTTGCAGTCTAGATGAGTGGATCATGAGTGAATTTAGCGAACAAGAGGAAAACTTTTGTTATATCCGTATCTATGCATTGCTTGCACATCAATAAATTGATAATCTGTTTATTATCAGCTTTGATTTCATTGTCTTCTCCTCTTTTATTTGCGGCGTTGGGAATCATAGAAATCATTAATATTGAAACCTATGATTTTAAAAATAAAATAAAATGATATATCTTATGTACAGAACCCCATTTCTTTGGACAATTATATATATGCTGCATAATACATAATCACAAAATAGATATGGACAGTAATCAAGGTTTCAGTAATCAAGGTTGCCTTTGTGCATCAAATCCTAGCATATTGTCTTCAACGTTGTTGTCACATCCATCTTGCTATCAGGTAGATATATCAAGTGCCAAACCAGAATGTGCTTCACCAGATAGGTTATCTCAAGGCCAGGGTCACTGTTTCACTGTTAAAATTATTTATGTTCAGAGTGTCGTTCTTGCGATGGTTGGTGGAAAAGGTGTTCAGTGGGATAATCCCACATTCACTGGGCGTATAAGAGATATTTGTGTTTATATACGTGTTGAGGTTTTACATGTTTCGACTATGAGCCAAAGGCTATGCACACTCATACAATCAATTGGGACTCAGCGCATGCGCCCGGCCCCTCCCCTCATGACTTGGATTTGGTTGTGGTTTAGCTTGTGGTTCTTGGCCTCGGTCATGTGGTGATTAGTGTAGGTGCTTGGGCTGAGCCAGGGGCTCGACGGAGTAAAAAGCCCACAATTTTATTCAAAATATAAACAATTTGTAAAAAGCCCACAATTTTATTAAAAATATAAACAATTTGTAAAAAGCCCACAATTTTATTCAAAATATAAGAAATTTTATATTAAATATAAAATTGATATAAACTTTTTTATTGTGGAGTAAAAAGCCCACAATTTTATTCAAAATATAAACAATTTGTAAAAAGCTCACAATTTTATTAAAAATATAAACAATTTTATATTAAATATAAAATTGATATACACTTTTTTATTTTCCCAATAAAATAAGCTAGAATACAAACAATTTTATATTAAATATAAAATTGATATACACTTTTTTATTTGCCCAATAAAATAAGCTAGAATACGATAGCATTAGGGCATTTTGAGATTTTTTACAAAAATGGCAAAAGAGGGAAATAGATAGGACAATCATTAAGGTAGTTTAGGAAAAATAGGATTTCATATATTTTAGCATGTAAATGGCCAGATTGGGGTAATTTAGGGCTTTTTAGAAAAATCGAGGTATATGATAACGACGGAAAATGGTGAATATAGTGAAGGCATAAGGAATCATAGCCAAAAAATGATCATGAAAGACAACTTTCGAGGGTGAAGAAATGAGTGCTAACAAGATGCATGCTCTGATTCTAAGTCAGAAATCGATAAGGGGAATGACAAAGGGAAGCATATGATTGATGCAGAGCCCACTGCCACTGTTACCACCACCAGGATCCATAAGGATGAGACCGAAGATCCAGAGGAGGGAGATCGCCTCTTCCACTCATAGATGTGGGTGAAGGGTTCTCCGCTGCAGTTCATTGTCGAAAACAAGAGGCAAAAGAACCTCATTTCAACAGAGGTTGTGAATCATCTAGGCCTACAGACCACAAAACACCCCCAGTCATACACCATTGGGTGGCTTCACTCGCAGTCATACACCATAGGTCCGTTTTCCATTTGCTCCCTTGTGGCATATTCGTTCAGTTAGGCACGTCGTGTCATGCCATGTGAGGTCGCCCAACCGGGCGCATTTGGGTTGGGCCATTTCTTCGAGGGCACCTGTATCAGTTTTGCTAAGTTGTCACCGCCCGGGTGTCTTGTGCACATTCGGGCAGCCCGTTTTCCATTTGCTCCCTTGTGGCATTGTTCGGTCGGGTATGCGGTGTCGCGCCGTGTGAGGTCACCCGACCGAATGCGTTCAGTTTGGGTTGTTTCTTTCAAGGGTGTCCGTATTAGTTTTGTTAGGTTGTGACCGCCAAGGTGCCTTGTGCACGTTCGGGCAACCCTTTTACTATTTTCTCCCTTGTGGCATCGTTCGTTCGGGTGCATCATGTCGTGCCGTGCGAGGTCACCCGACCGGCCATGTTCGGGTCAGGTTGTTTCATTCGAGGCCGCCCGTATCAGTTTTTCTAAGTTGTGACTGCCCGAGTGTCGTACGCACATTCGGGCGGCCCGTTTTCCATTTTCTTCCTTGTGGCACCGTTCGGTCGAGCACGTCGTGTCATGCCATGTGAGGTCACCCGACCACGCACGTTCGGGTCGGGCCTTTTTGTTCGAGGGCACCTGTATCAGTTTTGCTAAGTTGTGACCGCCTGGGTGCCTTGTGCACATTTGGGCAGCTCGTTTTCTGTTTGCTCCCTTGTGGCATATTCGTTTGGTCAAGCGTGTCGTGTCGTGCTATGTGAGGTCACCTGACCAGGCACATTCGGGTCAGGTCGTTTCATTCGAGGCCGCTCGTATTAGTTTTGTTAAGTTGTGACTGCCCGGGTGTCTTGTGCATGTTCAGGTAGCCTGTTTGCCGTTTGCTCCCTTGTGGCATCGTTTGGTCGGGCGCGTCGTGTCGCGTCGTGTGAGGTTGCTCGACCAGGCACGTTCGGGTCAGGTCGGGCCGTTTCATTCAAGGGCGCCCATATCAGTTTTTCTAAGTTGTGACCGCCCAGGTGACTTGTGCATGTTTGGGCGGCCTGTTTTCCATTTTCTCCCTTGTGGCATCGTTCGGTCGAGCGAGTCATGTCGCGCTGTGTGAGGTCGCCCGACCGGGCACGTTCGGGTCGGGTCGTTTCGTTCGACGGCGCCCGTATCAGTTTTGATAAGTTGTGACCGCTCGGGTGCCTTGTGCACGTTTGGGTGGCCCGTTTTTCGTTTTCTCCCTTGTGGCATCGTTCGTTCGGGCGCGTCGTGTCACGCCGTGTGAGGTCGCCCAACCGGGCGCATTTGGGTCGGGTCGGGCTGTTTCGTTCGAGGGCACCCGTATCAGTTTTTCTAAGTTGTGACCGCTCGGGTGCCTTGTGCACGTTCGGGTGGCTTGTTTGCCTTTTTCTCTCTTATGGCATCGTTCAGTCAGGCGTGCCGTGTGAGGTCACCCGACTTGGTGCGTTCGAGTCGGGTCGGGTCGTTTCGTTCAAGGGTGCCCGTATCAGTTTTGCTAACTTGTGACCGCCCGAGTTCCTTGTGCATGTTTAGGTGGCCCGTTTTCCATTTTCTCCCTTGTGGCATCATTCATTCGGGTGCGTCATGTCACGCCGTGTGAGGTCACATGACCGGGTGCGTTTGGGTCAGGTCGGGCCGTTTCGTTCGAGGGCGCCCATATCAGTTTTTCTAAGTTGTGATTGCCCGGGTGCCTTGTGCACGTTCAGGTGGCCCATTTTCCGTTTGCTCCCTTGTGGCATCATTTGGTCAGGCACATCATGTCGTGCCGTGTGAGGTCGCCCGACCAGATGTGTTCGGGTCTGGTCGAGCCGTTTCGTTTGAGGGCGCTCGTATGAGTTTTGCTAAGTTGTGACTGCCTAGGTGCCTTGTGCATGTTCGGGTGGCCCGTTTGCTATTTTCTCCCTTGTGGAATCGTTCATTCAGGAGCATCGTGTAGCGCCATGTGAGGTCGCCCGACCGGGCGCGTTCGGGTCGGGTCGGGCCATTTCGTTCGAGGGCACTCGTATCAGTTTTGCTAAGTTGTGACCGCCCAGGTGTCTTGTGCATGTTCAGGTGGCCTATTTTCTATTTTCTCCCTTATGGAATCGTTTGTTTGGGCGCACCATGTCATGCCGTGTGAAGTCACCCAATCAGGCGCGTTCGAGTCAGGCCGTTTCGTTTGAGGGCGCTCGTATTAGTTTTGCTAAGTTGTGACCACCTGGGTGCCTTGTGCATGTTCAAGTGGCTCGTTTTTCATTTTCTCCCTTGTGCCATCATTAGTTCAGGTGCGGTGTCGTGTCGCACCGTGTGAGGTCGCTCGACCAGGCGCGTTCGGGTCGGGGCGGGCCATTTCATTCGAGGGCGCCCGTATCAGTTTTGCTAAGTTGTGACTTCCCAGGTGCCTTGTGCACATTAGGGCAGCTCGTTTGCCATTTTATCCCTTGTGGCATCATTCGGTCAGGTGCGTTGTGTCGCGCCGTGTGAGGTCGCCCAATCGGGCATGTTCGGGTCGGGTCGGGCCATTTCGTTCGAGGGCACTCATATCAGTTTTGCTAAGTTTTGACTGCCCGGGTGTCTTGTGCACGTTTGGGTGGTCTGTTTTCCATTTTCTCCCTCATGGCATCATTTGTTCGGCTGTGCCGTGTCGCGCTGTGTGAGGTTACCCGACCGTGCGCGTTCAAGTCAGGTCGTTTCCTTCGAGGGCGCCCATATCAGTTTTGCTAAATTGTGACCGCCCGAGTGCCTTGTGCACGTTTGGGTGGCCCGTTTTCCGTTTGCTCCCCATTGGCATCGTTCATTCGGACGGGCCATGTCGTGCCGTGTGAGGTCGCCCAACCGGGCGCATTCAGGTTGGGCCTTTTCATTCGAGGGCACCCGTATCAGTTTTACTAAGTTGTGACCACCTGGGTGCCTTGTGCACATTCGGGTGGCCCGTTTTCTATTTTCTCCCTTGTGGCATCGTTCGTTCGGGCACGTCGTGTCGCGTCGTGTGAGGTCGCCCAACCGAACGCGTTCGGGTTGGGTCGAGCCGTTTCGTTCGAGGGCGCCCGTATCAGTTTTGCTAAGTTGTGACCGCATGGGTGCCTTGTGCACATTCGGGCAGCTTGTTTTCCGTTTGCTCCCTTGTGGCATCGTTCGGTTGGGCGCGTCGCGTCGCGCCATGTGAGGTCGCCCGACCAGGCGCGTTCGGGTTGGGTTGGGCCGTTTCGTTCGAGGGCGCCCGTATCAGTTTTGCTAAGTTGTGACCACCCAGGTGACTTGTGCACGTTCGCGTGGCCCGTTTTCCATTTAATCCCTGGTGGCATCGTTCGTTCGGGCACGTCGTGTCGGGCCGTGTGAGGTCACCCAACTGGCCATTTTCGAGTCGGGTCGGGTCGTTTCGTTCAAGGGTGCCCGTATTAGCTTTGCTAAGTTGTGACCACCCGAGTGTCTTGTGGATGTTCGGGTGGCCTATTTGTCATTTTCTCCCTCGTGGCATCATTCGTTCGGGCGCGCCATGTCGTGCCGTGTGGGGTCGCCTCACCGGGCGCGTTCGAGTCAGGCCGTTTCATTCGAGGGCGCCCGTATCAGTTTTGCTAAGTTGTGACTATTCGAGTCCCTTGTGCACATTCAAGCAGCCCGTTTTCCGTTTTCTCCCTTATGGGATCGTTCGGTCGGATGTGTCGTGTCACGCTGTGTGAGGTCACCCGACTGGGCACGTTCGAGTCAGGTCGGGCCGTTTCGTTTGAGGCTGCCTGTATGAGTTTTGCTAAGTTTTGACCGCCTGGGTGTCAGGTTTTGCACGTTCCGGTGGCCTGTTTGCCATTTTCTCCCTTGTGGCATCGTTCGGTCGGGCACACCGTGTTGCGCCATGTGAGGTCGGCCGACCGGGCGCGTTCGGGTCGGGTCATTTCATTCGAGGGTGCATGTATCATTTTTGCTAAGTTGTGACCACCTGAGTGCCTTGTGCATGTTCAGGCAACCCGTTTACTATTTTCTCCCCTGTGGCATCATTTTTCGTGTCGCGCCGTGTGAGGTCTCTGTGTTGCGTAGTGATCAGGTCTTGTCGTGTGAGGCCGCCCAAGGAAACACATTCGTACGGGTCGGGTCGAGTTGTGTGATGGCGCCCAATTAGTTGGAAACGAGTTCAGGTTAGGTCAGGTCGGTTCGTGCTGTATTTTAATTAAGGGTGCCCAAGGAAACACATTTGGGCGGGTCGAGTCGGGTCGGGTCGGCTCAGGTCATGTGAGGCCGCCCAAGGAAACGCGTAGGTAGGTAGGTAGGTAGGGTGCCCCTATCTCCCATCTCCATATAGAGTAATTTGGTCAAATATTATTTCTTCTATGATACTAGTTCCATCTCTCTCTTAAGTACTATCTCTTATCCTTCTTCTCTCTCCGTTTCTCTCCTTATACCTCCCTCTCTCTTCCCCAATCTCTCTCTCTCTCTCTCTCTCTCTCTCTCTCTACCCTCCAATCCTCGCACTATATCCTTGTTACATTGAGACGCAAAGAATAAGCAACTAATGTACACAAACAGAGACCATTGAAACTATCATCTTAACCCCTAACCCCTTAAACACTAATTCCCAACCCCTAACCCATTTAACCTGCTAAACCTCTAAAACCCTAACCCATTTAACCTCTAAACCCTTAAAACCTAACCCATTTAACCCCCTAAACCCTTAGTAAACCCCTAACCCATTTAACCCCCTAAACCGGCCTAAACCTATAAACCCTTAACCCCTAACCCCTTAAAACCTAAACCATTAAACCCTTAACCCTAACCCCTTAAACCATAATTCCCGACCCCTAACCCATCTAACCCCCTAAAACCTAACCCCATTATCCCCTAACTTCTAACCCCTAAAATCCTTAACTGCTATATCCACTAACCCCTAAACCCCTAAAACACTTAACCCCCTAAACCCTAAACCTATAACCCCTTAACCCCTAACCAATTTAACACCCTAAACCATAAACCTCTAAATCCATAACCCATTTAACCCCTAAACCCTAAACCTCTAAACCCTTAACCACTAACCCTTAAACCCTTAACCCCTAACCCATTTAACCCCCTAAACCACTAAACCCCTAATCCATTTAACCCCCTAAACCCTAAACCTTTAAACCCTTAACCCCTAACCCCTTAAACCCTATTTCCCAACCCTAACCCATTTAACCCCCATTTGTCGGTTTCTCCCTTGTGCCTTCGTTTATTTGTGCACACCGTGTTGCACCATGTGAGGGCGACTAACCAAATCTGTCACCCTCCTTAAGTACCTCTTGTGACTGCATGGGTGCCTTGTGCACATTCACCCAGCTAGTTTGCTTTTTTCTCCCTTATGCCTTTGTTTGGTTGGGCATGCCATATTGTGAGGGTGCCCACCCAAACACGTTCAGGTTGGGTCGGGTCGTTTCATTTGAGGGTGGTCATATCAAATTTACTGAGTTGTGATCGCACAGGTGCCTTTTGCATGTTCGTGCAGCCCGTTTTCCATTTTCTCCCTTTTGCCTTCGTTCGATTGTGTGCGCCATGTTGCATTGTGTGAGGGCGCCCGACCAAACCCGTTCGGGTTGGGTCATTTCATTTGAGGGCGTCTGTATCAAATTTTCTAAGTTGTGACCGCATGGGTACCTTGTGCACGTCCGTGCAGCCCGTTTTTCATTTTCTCCCTTGTGCCTTCGTTTGGTCGGGTGCGCCCTGTTATTTCGTTTGAGGGCGCCCGCCAAAACCTGTTCCCTGATCCCTAATCCCTTAACTACTAACTCATTATTCAACCCCTAACCCCTAAATGCACCTAAATTCCCTAACCCCTAACCCCCAATCCCCTAAGCCCTCTAAATTCGATGAATTAGCTTTGAAGAAGTAATTGTTTTCTGCAATATGGTTTGTAATTTATTTAAATAGAGGTATCTTCTCTAGAGTTCTTTTCTATATCCACAATTTCATTTACTCATTTTTTAACAAGGCGTATGAAACTCTTCATGTCTATGGGATTTTTATCTTGAAGCTCATTATATATATGAGTATTTTTTGCTTCAAGGGTTTCCTAAACCTCTAAACCCCTAACCCATTTAACCCCTAAACCATAAACCTCTAAACCCTTAACCATTAACCCCTAAACCCTTAACCCCTAACCCATTTAACCCCCTAAACCCTAAACATATAACCCCTTAACCCCTAACCCATTAAACCCTAATTCCCAACCCCTAACCCATTTAACCCCCTAAACTGTACCACTTATTTATAATCTCATTAATAATTATTTATAATCAACAATACCACTTATTTACCCAAACCAGTTTAAATTATTTAATTTATTAAGTTTTAATTTCTAAAGATATTTTTAAGGTGTTTAATTCATTTATGTATTCAAAAATTGATTATAAACAATAAGAAATCACAATCTTGATATTGTGAGGTTTCAATCAAAAAAGCCATTTCATCTATTAATTAGACTACACTATTATTTATTATAGAAAATGTATCTAATTTGAATGAATGAATACATATATTACTATCATTAAAGAAAAAAAATGTAAATTTCACTTTTAAAGTAATACTTAAAAATAAGGAAAAAATAATACATAAATTATAAAGAAAAAATATATATATAAAAAAGTGAATAAAACTCCAAATATTTAAAATACAACATAATTTAATAGTGTAAAGTTTAAAAATCCTTTTAATAAAGCATGATTATTTAGTAGGGTAGAAGGATTACTATATGCAAAAATCAGTCCATTATTTACTCATATAACTTTAATTGCTTCTAAAAAAGATATGTTTTATTTTTTTGATTGTAAATATTTTTAAACAATCAAAATAAACAAAAATTTAATTATTTAGAAATGAATTTAATTATTATGATTATAGTTATTAAAAAATATTTATTTTTAAATTAATTTGAGTGGCCTTAACAAAACACACGTGTTTCATTTCAAAATGTAAAAAAATTTCAAATATCAAAAGTTTTAATTTCCTTCGTTCATTTCCCTCCGGTTGCATGGTTTGTCCAGAGAAGGAGGGAGGATCTGATCCAAATCTAAGTTGGATCGATATCAAAAATGCGAGAGATCCTTCACATTCAAGGGGGTCAATGTGTCAACCAGATCGGCTCCAAGTTCTCGGAAGTGGTCTGTGAAGAACACAGGATCGATCCTACTGGGAGATATGAGGGCACTTCAGATCTACAACTTTAAAGGGTTAATGTTTATTGCTTGATGTCGTTAGGAAGGAGGCTAAGCACTATGATTGCTTGCAAGGTATATGTCTTTTTCAGATTCGAATCCTTGACCTTGTGTTTCTGAAATGTAGGATTTCATTTGCTAAAATGATGTGGGTTTTTGTTATGTATAAGGTTTTTGTTCTGTGGGTTTTTTATTACCTAGATTTCGTATTTTTATCACAAATTATATTTTCAGTTAATATGTCAAATGTATATTATAAAAATTTCCTCTTGTGATATTTCTTCGTCTGCGAAAAATTCTCAGCGTGAGAAGTTTTTCGATGAAGATATTAGGATTGAAATTTTTCGATGAAGATATTAGGATTGATGTGAAGATATTCTACAGCTTGAGTGATAAAGGGGAGTGATTATTTTGGGTAAAAAACCCATAACTGACATTCTATTGATCTGTGTGTCCATGTATTTGGTGACTTGAACCACCTGATCTCGGCAACCATGAGTGGAGTTACCTGTTGCCTAAGGTTTCCTGGTCAGTTGAACTCAGATCAAATCCAATGTACTGTAAAATGATCATTCAGTTCCTTATTTTGGTATCTGGGTAAGGCATTTCCCTTTAAATAGGCTTTTCTTAATTGTGTTTTCGTTCTTACCATAAAATATGTTCATTCCCTCTTATTTGAGTTGGATTCTCAAGTTTGACTCTTCTCTGTTTGGAATCCAATCTGACTTGTTTCTGGGTTGGACTCAGCCTCAAGTCATACCATAATGCTAAATCCATTACCATCTTTAAAAAAGAAAGGAAAAAAAAATACACAACAGTTCAAACACTTCCACTATTCCACTATTGATTAAATTTTTTGATAAAAAAATAGCTAAATTCATGCCAGAAAGTGTCATCTCAGACAGATTGTGACATGAGTAAACAACGCCTTAATAATCGAACAAGGTATGACAAAACTTCAAATCATATCTTGTAGTATTTATTGGAGAAGTCCCTGATGTTGGTGGAGCAGATGGGACTGCAATTACAACAGAATTAAGAACCCGATTACCTCCATAGCCTTTGGCAAGTCTCTGCAAAAGGGATGAGCGGTATTAAACGAAAGTATCGATCTGGTACTGGGTACTTGGTTTGAAGGCTACAATCTAGAGAAAGTATCGATCTGGTACATCCTAAGTCAACCATCCTCAGGGCTTTGCCTTAGTAAATATATCTTGGATCACATAGTGAAGTACTTATATTGTCCCTCTAAAGTTTAGCCTGGAGATTAGCTTCATAATGTAAAGAGTAAAAGCAAACTCTCGGAGAACTAGAACTAGTTCTATTTCTTGGTCTAGAACTAGATCTAAGATGGCAATGCATTGAGTAAAAATTTAGGGTTATAGAACTTGGAGAAAGAGTATACTTCAAACCTCCACACAATACTTCGTTCTGCATGTATCTTCAAATAATAGGGTTTTACTTGAGTGAGGGATACTTTTGTGTTATTGAAAAGGTGTATCTAAAATTTGCATCATTATGTACCTTTTGACATTCATTTTAGCACAGTGAATCAGGCCACAAAGAATCATATAAAGAGAGAGATATGTCATAGAACTCAACTACCACATAGGCATAATGCCACAAAGATTTCAAAACTTGTATGTCAAAGTGTCACAAAAAATCAGTATACTATAATGCCATAAATGATTCAGATGCCACCAAAGAAGTCATAGGTTCATATCTATCGTGAATGATTCTTGTGTTTTTCTATTGTAAACAATTCTCCCAATCTTTTGAGATTATATGCTTCAACAAATTTATTTTCATATGATCTTTGATACTTCAAATCGCATGTCACATATATACGATACTCTTCCAAATTCTATTTTGCTTCATTTTCTACCTTCATTTTCCCATAAAATATTTATCCTTTTGTAAAGATGATTATCATAAACTTGACCTTCAACCTTAAGCAAGAGCAAGTTACAATAGATGGTTAAGAGGTTTCAAACTTCATTGGATATTCTTTCATATTCTTCCATAAATCACAAAGAATATTGTATCGAATGTCATGTATAGTCGCATGTAACTATTTGGTGTCATCATAAGTGCTTTTTTCTGTAACTTGGTCGAGAGATTAGCTTCAAAGAGATGTAGGATTTATTATTTCAGTATTGGTCCTAGATTCCATTAGGATTCAACCTATAGAACTTTTGGAAATATGCTTCATACCATAGTCTCAAATTAGGATATAGAATTTTGGATTGCAGACATAGAGCATAGAGGATAACTTACTTGTAAAAGGAAAGAGAATCCATCAAGAGTATTAATTTGGCTTCCAATAACGTCTTTCAATGATGGCTACTACAGAGAAGATGATCACATAGTGAAGTACTTATATTTTCCCTCTAAAGTTTACCCTGGAGATTAGCTTCATAATGTAAAGAGTAAAAACAAACTCTTGGAGAACTAGAACTAGTTATATTTCTTGGTCTACAACTAGATCTGAGATGGTGATGCATTGAGTACAAATTTAGGGTTATAGAACTTGGAGAAAGAGTATACTTCAAACCTCCGCACAATACTTCGCTCTTCATGTATCTTCAAATAATAGGGTTTTACTTGAGCGAGGGCTACTTATGTGTTATTGAAAAGGTGTCTCTAAAATTTGCATCATTATGTACCTTTTGACTTTCATTTTAGCACAATGAATCAGGCCACAAAGAATCATATAAAGAGATCATTTCCAGCATGTTCTTTTCAATGCTATGCCATATATAGTTGGAGAATTTCATTCATGCTTTCCACAAATGTAAATCAAATGATTATGCCTCTTTTTGTATGTTTAATTGCAAACGAATTCTAACTCAACTCTCTGGTTTGTTGGTAAATTGAAGGATATGTTGTATTAAATATATATCATGCCTATCGGGTGTGTTTGGACAAGTAAACCTTTAGATTGCAGTTTTTCTCACTTTAAGTCAATTCCAAATTGTGACTCTTATGCTGTATATGGCAAGAAAATGCATTCTACTTTCCTGATTAGGATAATCTTAATTGTTATGCTTTCTTGTATGTATTTGTATTAAATTTGAATATTATATTTTATGTTTTCTTGGAAAATTGAAGTACATTTTTCTTTTAAATAATTTTATCAGCTGCTCGATGTGTCTGTACATTAGTTTTTACAAGTGGGTTTCTGATTTCCTGTCCCCTTTTGCTACTAGTTTTGTAGTATCCAAACCAACTCCCTCCACCAGGAGAGATTCCATGCAACGTATGGCCAAAGATGAGTGGCCATCTACTCTTATGGTGAGATTGGTAGATTATTATGGGGGAACATGTATTGTATCAATTGACCAGCAAGGATCTGTTACATCTGAAACTACAAGGAAAGGTAAGAAAAATCGTTTACCTGTTGTAGAAGGAAAGGACTGTCAAGCTGAGGCTCATCAGATTTTGGAGTTTGTAGCAGCAGAACTGCATGCACTTTCATGGTTATCTGCCACATTTAAATGATGCTCTTCTGATTGTTTTAAAATAGCAATAGTGATGCACAACCTTTTACCATTTATTCTGAATGCAATGATGTTGAAATTTTGGATGACAGTGGCATTGATGAAAAATATCAACTCAGGAATGTTACATAGATCATTACGCTTGGGTAACTAATGTTGGGATATAAATTTCCTACTACATGGTCCATTTTTTTGCAAATTATTTTGATTGAACAATTAATTTATGGAGTCTGGACAATGAATTTATTTTGGATTTGTGGGTAAGGTTTCAGTTCTGTAAAAATTTCATAATTCAGCTCTTTTGAAGTTTTCAAATCATCCTTCAACAAGCCTGTAATTAGGCCTAAGTGAAATCCTGAATTCCACTCCTCTTGTAGTCTACAACTCGACTCTGTGACCAAAGAAATTCACTTTGTGGAAGCCTGTAATTTTGACCCATGTGCAAGCAACTTTAGACCTGCAACTGTTGCAGGTCTAAAGTTAAAAGGCTCATTTTCTCCAATAGCCACATCCTTTCCAATAGTTAAACAACTATATATATCACACTAAATCCTACACTTTAGAACATGAACTTGACCAATAATTCGATGAAAGCACAATAGAATATTTCAATTATGAAGAAAGAAAGAATAAGAAATATCTGAAGCATATTTGAATCAGTTAATTTATGGAGTTTGGATATATATAGACACACACAACACAAATGATGGAAACCTTTGTATATATGTTTTTCATTAGAGCTCTTAAAGGCATTCCTGTGATCATCAATGGTCTGTCAAGGATCTTAGAAATGCAATCTTTCATGAGACCAAGTCTGTGATGTATTGAAGAGACACCAACTTAATAAATTAGGATGTTTTGCATTGGGAGTTATAATTTTGGTTGTAAAGGATTATCATCAGTAGTACTTGCATCCCTTATGTGGCTCATAAAAACGCTTTGTTGACAATAAAATAATCACCCTTCCTGACAGTGAAAACTTATGAACATAAATAATTTTAACAGTGAAACAGTGACCCTGGCCTTGAGATAACCTATCCGATGAAGCACATTTTCGTTTGGCACTTGATATATCTACCTGACAGCAAGATGGATGTGACAACAATGTTGAAGACAATATGCTAGGATTTGATGCGAAAAAGCAACCATGATTACTGAAACCTTTATTACTGTCAATATATGTTTTGTGATTATGTATTATGCAGCATATATATAATTTTCCAGAGAAATGGGGTTCTGTACATAAGATATATCATTCAATTTTAATTTTCAAATCATAGGTTTCAATATTAATGATTGCCATGATTCCCAGCGCCGCAAATAAAATAGGAGAAGAAAATGAAATCAAAGCTGATAATAAACAAATTATCAATTTATTGATGTGCAAGAAATGCATAGATACAGATATTACAAAAGGTTTCCTCTTGTTTGCTAAATTCACTCATGATCCACTCATCTAGACTGCAGAAACGGTGAGTTATTGATTAATCTGAGGTGAAGCAAGAGTATTAATAAGTATCAGGCTTACTCGCTTTTGCTCCATGAAAGGATCCACATTGGTACTACGTGGTATCGCTGCCTGCAAAGTCAAAGAATGTATTGTTGTGAGAGTTAAACTATATCAAATCCTATATAAGCTTTACTTTATTCCGTCACTTGTGAGAGTTAAAATGAAATTGGTCGCATTCATTTTTTTTAAATATTTTAAGCCGTGCATTAGAAGATCGATGCTTCATAAGCGTCGAAAGAGCAACGTCCCTCTTTTAATTTTTTTTACTATGTCGTCGGAAAAGCGACGTTTACCAACGTTGGAAGAGTAATGTTCCCAAACGCGGAAAAGAGATGTTTTTCCCTTTTCGTCATTCTTGCGACGTTTCAATTTTTTTTTTTTTTAAATTTAAAATGTTCATCGCTATTGCGACACTTCTTCCCAGCGTCGGTCTTGTGAAGCTTTTGCAAAGCATTGATATTGCGACACTTCAAAAAATTGTCAGTCTTGCGACACTTTTGCAAAGCGTCGGTATTGCGACACTTTAATAAGCATCGGAAGATCGACGTTCAAAACGTCGGACCACATATCGTCGGAATTGCGATGGTTTACAAATTTTGGAAGAGCGACAGTTTACAAATGTCGGAAGAGCGACGTTCAAAACGTCGGACCACATATCGTCGGAATTGCGACAGGTTACAAACGTTGAAAGAGCGACGGTTTGGAAAACTAAGAAGAGCGGCGGTTGTTTGGAAACGTCGGAAAAAGTGTCGGTATTGCGACACTTCGGCAAAGCGTGGGAATTGCAACATAATGGCTAACCATGTTTTTTCCAGCCTCAAACTGTTGCTCTTGCGACGGCTATGTGTCAGAATAGCGACAAAGTGGCTGTTGGAATTTGGGCCAAATTTTCTAGTGGGTACTCCCCTCAAGGATGCAAGTGTTCCTCCAATAGGAGCAAATGCTCCATTCTAATCTCCTGAAGGTGTTGGATCTCCTCCAACATTGTCAGCACTGTGAACCCTCCTTGGCTCATCATCTTCATCTTCTTCAAGATCTGAGAAGACCTCTATATAATGTGCTTTACCAGCAACACACCTATGTCCAGGAACCCATGGTTCATGGCAAGTGAAGTATAGCTTCTTCCTTCTTAGATATTTCTAGACTTCATCATTAGGAGGCTTCTTGTATGAGCTCTCCTTTGAAGGATCAGTTTTCTCTTCCTTTCCTTTAGAAGGAAAAGAGGGCTTATTCTGAAATTTTGCCTTTGCTTTTCTCAAGACATCTTGAAGATCTCTAGCCCTCTCAATGGCATCATGCAAGGTAATGGACTTGGTAGATTTAACCAACCAATGCAGAGGTTCATCCAAGCCATCGATGAACATGTACACCCTCCTTGCTGCAGACAGGTCAAGAACCATATAAAATAATCTTAGAAATTCAGAGATATAAGACTCTGCATTACGTGACTGCTTCAACTTTGCAAGGCTCATGAAAGGTGCTTCTGGATCCTTTCTGTCAAACCTCTCCACCATTATTCTACTGAAATCATAATAGGAAATCACATTAGCATGGCCCAATGTAGACAACCCATGGAACCACCAGTTGTGTGCTTCACCTTCAAAGTGCAACGCTGCAATCTTGATTGCTTCCATCTCAGGGATTTTGTTCAACTAAAAGTAGATATCTCGATTTTCTACCCATGCTTTGGCAGAACTAGTGGATGACCCATCAAAATTTGGTAAAATGAATCTGCCCATAGAGTGATGTCGATCATGATTCTGAGTGAATCCACTATCTCTATATTGATGCCTTGGTCTTCTTTTTTCCTTGAGGTGACAAAACTCTTGAAAAATCAAGTGTTCCTTGAATCTCTGATTCTGAGACTCATATTCTTCAAAGTAGTCTTCAAGGGATGCTTTCTCATGAGGCCCTTCATTCTCCACAGCTAAGAAAGTAGGCATAGTAGAGCGTTGTGAAGCTTGTGGTGGGTTCATTGGTTGATCATTCCAGTGGTGAGACATGCAGATATTTCTCCAGGATGAAATCTCCTAAGATATTCCTTGATCCTATCCATTCTCATCTCTTTGATCTCTTTAGCAAGATACTGCATGGCTTTTAGAATGGTTTTTGCAAACTCCTTCCCATCTTCATCACTTCCAGATTCAGGGGCTTTTCCCTTGTCTTTTTCATCATTGGTGTAATAAAAATTCTTATGTCTTATTCAAGGGTACATCTTCTCTCTGTCAGTGAGGTGCCCCTCTTCTTCTGAAGACATCTTGGCTCTTCAATAAATCAACTCACAGGTTATTCCAAGATGGTTTCTCTGATACCACTGTAATATCCCAAAATAGGAATACTCAGCAACAGCTGTTGGAACAACGCACTTTTCAGAAGTATGTGCACTGAAATGAGTTTACAGCCCTTGGATTCCTTATATCTTGAGATCTAGCATCTAAATCCAATATGGGAGCAAAAACAAATCAAACTAGGTGAGGTAAACAGACCTCCCACACCTAGTATAGCTGAAAAACACCCAAGAATGGGGTTGCAGCAATATGCAACAATACTACCAGAAAATAATGCAGTTTGGAGTGCATGCGCAGGAGACCAATAAGAGGGATCAAATTTCATATATATAGCAATAAATAAAATCCATAATGAGGCCCTTACAATATAAAATAGAATGTAAAAGACAAGAATAGAAGACATTCCTCAAGAAAGAGGGTTGCAACACATGTATTGACTACAAAATAGCTTGACAATGTTATTTATAAGAGTTGCAGCAGCTGTATATTACACTCTAGATCTAGAGTAGATATGTGTACAAAATATCAGATCTATTTCAGATCTGTACACTAGAAAGGCTCCTTTATAATATACCCTTGAGGTTTTGATCAAATCATGCAACACATAGAGTAGATCTAAGATCTAAAGTAGCAGATCTGCAGTAGTATTCAGAAATTTCTGAAGATGTTTACAATAGAAGCATATCATATCTGTAAAGGAACATGGATCAGCCATCTAATCCATGGATCACCATAGTGAAGGGAAAAACCCTAGCACCAGAGATCTCTCCTCAGAACTATCTTGCCCATGGGATAGAAGACTTTCCCAGTGAAAAGAGGTCCTGGAATGGCCTAGATCTGAGTAGATCTATCCTCCACTTGTTGTAGCTTGCAAGGACAACCAAACCCTCAACAGGATCTGCGTTATATTTGGAAGATGAGCTTGGCCAAATGCCTGATAGTGGATGAGATCAGCAAGACTCTTCCAAGAACTCCTCAATGGAAGAGGTGGGATCCCTGAATAGGAACACCCTAGTGCTAAAAAACACTATCCTCAGCTAAACATCAGATAATGATATATGTCTAAACAAACAATATATTCAGAAATATGCACAATAAACAACCCTCTTATTCTATCATCCTCTTCCTTTTATAGGATGAAATTCTTGTCAAACCCTAAACCATCTCAATGATTTAGTTGCATTCACATGAGAAGCCTCCAACTAAAACTGCGTTGTGCCTCTAGGAGATTCGCTGTATCTAGACAACACTGTTGATTTGGTCTTGGTTGACTTGGTCAAGTGCTCCAGTCTCTTTCAAACCTAAGTGTGCTTATGTAAATATCCTAGATTTGTCCTTGTTCACATGTGACATTGATTTATTTTTCCGATTAGGAGTTTTATTGATCCTCCTTTACATTTTCATTCATGAAACAAAACATTGAGACAAAATTGCATATTCCCATTAGCTTGGGCTAATTGGGAATATTACAAATTCCCTCTCTTTTTGATAGTTCGTTTGTTTTCCTTCTCATATATTTAATTTTATGGACTAATAATTCTTACAATGGTTGATTTACATCTTATTTGTTTTAAAAAATCTAAAATCTTAGCTTCCTCCCCATACCATTCCAACTGGGTCATTAAGGAAGGCCTTGAAATTCAAAAACACCCTAATAACTTTAACCGAGATGTCAGTTATCAATTAAGTCAGCCTTGGAAGCCCACCATCCATTTTCTAACATCTAAACACCCTCCATATTATTCTAATCTTTCCTAGCCTCTTCTCTTTAAAATCTCCTTTATTTATCTCTTCTCATATTATTCCCTAATATTTAATTTAATTAATTTAATCTATTTAAAATCCCTCTCAATATCATTCTTTTATTTTTTAAATTTCTTCTATCTTTTTCACATGAACCAATTAAGTGGTTCTAATATTACTCCTTATCCTCATCATATCAATTTAATTATTTAGTCCTATTATATTGTAAGATCATCTAAATCTGAATTTACAACATAATAATATGAATAATAATAAAAAAAATAAAAATAAAAATAAAATTTTATGGGTATCACACTCTCTAAAATTTAATTCTTAAAATTTCTCTTGTTTCAATCTTCATTTCTTCACATGAGATTATTATCTTTAATTACAATTTCAATTATTTTAAATTTGACTTTAAATATAAATAAATATTTCATCTCATTGACCTTTCATTGTTCCCTTATTCTAAAATTCATTTTTTTAATTATCTAATAACCTTTAAAAAATTTTAAAAAATTATATTCAAATTCATCAATTATCTCTTTAATTAATTGATTTTATCCTCTAATGACTGGTCGTTAATTAATAATTAATTTTTAATTTGATTTATTCATCTAAGAAATTGATTTAAATTTATCATTTCTTTGACTCAATCAATTAATCATCATTATTATCCCCCTTAAATCTCTAATTATCTCAATCTCTAGTTTCTCGTTAGCTATGTATACTGGTCTAGCACTCTTTTAATCATTTGAGAAATATTTATGTCCCTAAAGATGGGTGAAGTGTTCACCCGAAATGTGGGCCTTTCAAACTAAATACATAGGATTCCATAATCTCTCATCAACACATTTCTCTTGTGTCAAGGAACTCATCGAAAGTATGGTGTTTCGAACGGAACTCCTCTATGTGAGGGTTTCCTAGCTTTCGACAATTGTTCCTTCCTATTCCTCTAGTACTTACTGAGATAAAACCCTCAAATTCTATTGATGCATTTCTCATTCCATTTGGGGTCAACTTATTACCTAGGTTTTTCTGGGCCATGACATGTCATGGCTTAATGTGTGGTCATGATTATGACTAGGCTTGGGTCATATTTTCATGACCGAGCCTTCGTCTAGGTCATTGTATAAATTTTAAGACAAATTATTCTAATTGGTTTCATTCCTTGTTCAAGGGTTTCATTACTTGTTCAAGGATTTTACCTTGTTATCTTTTTCCAATTCTTATTGTTTCAGATTTTAGAATTTAGCTTAACCAAGTAAATGGTATGTATATATACTTGGTACCACATGCTAGGACTAGTGAGTTAGTGTATATGGTTGGCCTTCTACTTGGTTAATTATACTATAATATTCCTGGCATAAGCTACCGAAAAAAACTCTCGTAAAATGAGGGTTGTTGAATATTAAATATTATTAATTATTGTATTGATATTACATAAATAATATTCTTTTAATTCTTAAAGATAAGAAAATTAGAAGAATTAATTCTTAATTCTTTTATTTAGAAGAATTTATATTCTTCTATATAAATAAATTATATTTCTAAGTTGGCATATTTTATGAGTTTTAGAAATAATAAGTAATAGTTTTTCAAGAGATATTTTATTCATAATGAAAAAGAAAATTTACCTTGAAAAGGTAAGCATGAGAGATTTATGGAGTGCTTTTGTGATTTAGGAAAAATCAGATTTATGGAGTGATTTATGGGTGATTTATGGAATGCTTTTAAGATTTATAAAATATTTTCCATTTTCTTAATTCTATGTATTGTAAGCTTGTGGGAAAAATAGGGGAAGGAATGACAAAATAAATGGAGAATGGAGAAAAGAGAGATGAAGAAGGTATTCCAAGCATGCATCAAAAGATAAGTAACTGTATTCTTTGAAAAATTGTGTGTTTGCATATGGTGCATGATGAATTAAGAATTCAATTTATTTACTTGGAAAAACTCATATGATAAAGAATAAATATTATTTCTTGAGAAAACCTCTATGGAATTTTGTGCATAGAGGACTAAGTGTTTTGTTCATTGAATTCTCAAAAGATTTCATGTGCCTTGAATTCAAGAAATCAAGTAGGAGTAGAAAACAACATCTACGTTGAAATCAATGCATCTAGTATAAGATACTAAATAAAATTAGACAAAAAAAATCTACACTAAAAAAAAATGCATCTAGTGCAAGTGATCAAATACGATTAGATATTGAAATCTACAATGAAACCAATGCATTTAGTGCAAGAAATTCACTATTAATTTAGGTTGTCTAATAACTCATGCAATTCACAGAATTGTTTATCCATGAAAAGGTGGCTAGATATTCTTTTGTATCTCCCAAACCATGATATATGTGTAGAAATTGAAATAGGTTTTTGTATATGAGTCTTGTCCAGCAAAAAGCCTCTTTCAGATTTAACCTAAATGGGTAATGTGGTTACCTCTAGCTGAATGGTGGTATAACACTTCTTTCCATACCGCAACAACAATGACCCCCATTTAGGTACTTTATGGATATCATCCACCCTCCATCTCATCATATTTAAGAGAAAATTATAAGGTTCAAGCAGTGGAAGATCACATCGAGCATCAACAAAAAGTTCTCCAACTCTTAAAGGAAAACCTCACATTAGTGCATAATCGAATGAAATAATAGGCATATCAACATCGCAACGAAAGAAGTTTTGATGTAGGCGATTGGGTATTTTTATAGCTACAAACATACAAAAAAATGTGCTTGAATCAAGCTAAGAAGGATAATAAATTATCACCAAAGTACTATGGTCCTTACAAGGTGTTGCAAAATCATAGGAGTTTGTATGATGCCATCATGTGCACTTGATGGAGTGGATAGGAGGATATACAATGTATTATTATTGCAGATCCTTACACAATGAAATAAATAAAGTAAGAAACATGAAAGCAAAAATAATTGGAATGATAAGAACCTGGAAAGAATGGGAAAATTACTACTTACAAAAAGTAAATATAGAAATCATGCCGAGAAAGGTATGGAAACAATCATACTATCACAATTATCAAATTTTTGACACCATAAATGGACAAACTAAATTCATAGTATTATTAACACCATAAATGGACAACCTAAGACCAATCTATTGAGTGCAAGGATTCAAGTAGGAGTAGAAATCAACATCTACACTGAAATCAATGCATCTAGTATAAGGTGTTAAATAGTATTAGAAATCAACATCTACACTAAATAAATGCATTTAGTGCAAGTGATCAAATACAACTAGAAATCAATATCTACACTGAAACCAATGCATCTAGTTCAAGAAATTCACTACTAATTTAGGTTGTCCAATAATTCATGCAATTCACAGAATTGATTAGCCATAAAAAGGTGGCCAGATATGCCTTCGTATCTCCCAAAAAATGATATATGTGTACAAATGGAAAGAGGTTTTTATATACGAGTCCGGTCCAATAAAATGCCCCTTTCATATTTAAAAAATTCCTTTTCCATGTCTCGAAAACTGTGTCCAAAATTCATGAAAAAATAGGATATTATTTCATTTTCAAATCTAGAAAAATGGGTTGAAAAGATTCATTTGAATATTCCAGAACATAATACCTGTGTAAAACTTGAGAGAGGTTTTTTTTAATCAAGTCATTAAAAAAAAACCTCTTTTAGTTTTCAAAAACTCATTTCCATATGTTTGGAAACGATGTCTAAATTTAATGAAAAAAACAAGAAATTATTTAATATTTAAATCTCGAAAAATGGGTTGCAAATATTTATTTGAATATTCTAAACCGTGACACCTGTGAAAAAAAAAAGAGAGAGTTCATTTTTTAATAAGCCTGATCCAAACAAAAATCTCTTTTGGTTTTCAAAATTTCATTTCCATATGATCGGAAGTCGCGTCCAAAGTTGATGACTAAAACAAGAAAAACAGAGTAAAACTAAGTGCTTCCATTTGATTTTTCAATCAGATAATAATAATTTTTTATATACATATAGACATAATAATTATGTTGATAGTTATTGAAAATGAATTAAGTTATTTCATTTAAGATATTACCAATTATGTTCTCATGATGCACATGCATTAAAATTTTTAAAGGAAAATATTGGACTCTTGAAGAGAGTATGTGCTTATGTGCACATGAATAATATCTAGTATATTTGATCTACTAGAATTTATTATGTGATTTTACATGCATTAGGATATTGAGTCATGCAAAAAGATATAAATAAATTTTGTGAGAAGTAGTTCACATAAAACCTTTGCGCAAAAGAAAATTGGTTGTTTTATTTGAGAAGGATTTGTTATTCATGTTATTTCTCGAGGAAATATTACAAATATATCTGATGTATGAAATATAAAAGAAAAATTGTATTGCATGCATAATAGCTAGTGAGTTAGGTATATTTTGGAAAAAGAATAATTAGTGTGTTAAATTCCTTTGAAAATATATATATATATGTGTGTGTGTGTGTGTGTGTGTTTGTATTATAGGAAGCATTTATTGTGTTAAAACTCTTCAAAAAGAATAGAAGAGAAAAATATATCCTTGTATGTGTTATTGGATTAGATTCTTGGAGAGGAAATCTAGTAATCACATGCTTTATTATGTAAGATTATTTAGAGAAACATATACACTTGCATGCATGAAAAAAAATGTAGTTTTTGTATTAGATTTATGGAGAAAATCAAGATGCAATCACATAATATTGATTGTGTTAGCCTTCTTTTGGGAAAAATAATATGTATTTGCACACCTAAAGGGATTAGCTATGGTATTAGCTTTCTTTTGGGAGAATATTGTGCACAATTATTGGTCTAGATCTTTTGGATAAGAGGAAAATGTCCCTTTTCATGCATGAAAGAATAAATGGTATGCGTTTGATCCCTTGGAAAATAAATGTGTTTATTTTTCCCTGCAATATTTATTTAGTCTCCTTTGAAAAGAAATATATGTTTTGCATGAAAGAATTACAAGCTATATTATTTTATGTTGGAGAGGACAAGTAGTTGCATGCACAAAATTATAACTAGTATGCTAACTTTGTTTGAAATAAAGTTGGAATTTTTATACATAATAGCCATTGTGAATAGCTCTTGTGTGGAAAATATATTTTTGGAAAATAAAATGCATTCACATGCATAAGTATAGAATATATTGCATTAATCCCTTTGGAAAAGAAAACATGAGAGGAGGCACAAAGGAATTTTTTTGTTGGAATAGTTATCTTGAAATTTTGTTATGCATTTACATGCCCAATAATATTATCTAGTATGTTAGCTTTTCTTTGGAAAGAATATGAAAGCGCATGCAATATTTTGTTAGTGTTTGTTATAAATATGACACTTGATAGTGATTTATTTGTTACTAAAGCATGTGAAAGGATTTCATGACATTCCATTCATGTTTTATACATGGATACAAATAAATATTGATTATTGTTTTATTAACATTTTATCTAATCATGATAACAAGTGTGCTGACGACAAAAATGGCAGGAAATGATAGTGACTTGAGCAAAGAATTGTTCATGTTGAAAATTGTAGAAGCTAAATATTTGCTAGTCAATGTAGGTTTAGGAGTCTGAACTGCAGTATGATCCACTGATGGAAACAATTTGACCACAAAGACAAAGATTGAGGATTTGTGGGTAAATGATATCATGATGATTGTGATAGCTTATAGCTAGTTATGATTCATTTAAGATTATTTTTCGATGTAATTTTTATGAGAATGGTCAAGGGATGGACTCCCTTATAACCATTGAGTGTGGGGTGTAAACCCTCATGAGAGTTTAATAATAAAATAAAACATTTGTTGGTTTTCACCCTATGGGGTTTCTAGGGTATATCAGTGTCTAATGGTGTGACTGTTCATTGTGTCATTTTCATGATGTTAATTTATTTCATGAAGTGATGTTTATATTATCAATTATTTGATTTACTAATTGAGCTAAAATTATCATGGAATCGATGCATATTTATAGTAAGAAATTTAAGTTAATATGGCACAACAAGGACAATTAATGGTTTTGTAACTCACTATGATTTTACTAAATATTTATCTAGGTGATGATTCTAGTTATTCTAATGGTTAATGAGGGAATATAGAAAGTAATTTAGAAATTTACACATTGGTAAATGTTGAAAAAGTTTCCCAACTCCATGCATTTTCCTGCGAGGTTACCAGGGTATGTTACAAAAGGTATCGGAGAAAATGGTTGCAACACTGGCGCATGTTGGGAATCGTTAATTAAAAAAACAAGTAGAGGTATGATTCTAGTGGGCATCATCTCGGTATGACCCTAACTGAACTTGCATAAGACTACACTTTAGATGAGATGCATGATGCATGATTAATGACCATATTAAAGAGTAGAAAGTGATCATGTTTCTTTAAATGTTATGCTCATGAAATTTGAATATGGATGCGGATAAAAGAGAATAAACCCTCTATTGTACCTATGAACAATAGTGAACACTCACTGTTTATAGTGTTAATTAATTACCAACCTTTGCATGCATACTATTACAACAATGATTATGGTGCATAAGAAAAAAAAGGGGAAAAACATGACTAAAGTCATAATGCACTACTTATAAAGAATGAATGCATGTATGGTTTTTGTAATAAACAAATAATTTAGAAGTTGTGGTTAACCCTGAAGAGGATAATGAAATGTTGTAATATATATATATATATATATATATATATATATTAAAGAACCTCTTTAGGTGTTAAAAATAAGAAATGAGTCAATTATAACTCATACAGTGAACTTAGAGTCAATGAAAAACTTGTAGTAGCATAATTGTGGGTTGTATTTCTTCATGTAGAGTTGTAGATGAAAATTTGCATTCGATGTGTTTGAAAAAAGTGGTAAATGGGATCCAAAGTTTTGTTGTTTTAAAAAATTACATCCGTGGGAGTTTTGGATGTGATTCATCATAACATCAAAGGGTATTAATACCTTAAAGTCATGTAACCCCCATGTTGATTCTAAGAAAAAGTTTTTTTCAGACTTGGATCCGTAATCTGGTCGAATTTTCCGATTAGACGCTCTTGTAGGGATTGTTGGTTGTGTTTTTTGCAGAAATTTAACCATTGATCATATTAATATGATTCATGCTATTTTTTAAATTATAGTTTTACTATCTCTCTGATATTTTAAACATATTTATGGAAATTTATTTCATGTCTGCTAACTAGTTGTTAAAATTTCTCAATGACGGTAGATTGCATGCTTTCCAACTATTTTTTAGAATGTCTCATTGACTGTAGATTGCATGCTTGAAAATTGTTGTTTAAATTCCTCAATAGATGTAGATTGAATACTTGCGAACTATTTGTTAGAATGTCTCCTTGGTTGTAGATTGCATGCTTACAAACTATTTAATAAAGAGCTACATTGGTTGTATATTGCATGATTGAAAATTATTTTCCCAAAATTCCCTAATGGTTGTCGCTTACATGGTTGCAAACTAATTGTAAAGAAAAATAAATAAATAAATAAATAAATTTTGTGTCTTAATGTTCAATGGGACTGTTATTTCTCTATAATATTAATGGTTGGTAAGGCGAGACCTTATAGAAAGTATAATTCTATGGTATGCAAGATATTTTATTGTTTTTTTTCGAAGTTGCATTATTGTTGTTATCTGGAAATTTGGAATGTATACCACCTATATTACATGTGATGAATTCTTGTCAATGTAATTTGACAAATTGTGGGACCCTGTTGAGGTTCAATTATAGATGTCTGGTGTACATAAATTTTCCTTTGCTTTAATGATAATATGAAAATGGACAATTATTTAAATTAAAATGGATTTTTAGGCATTGACTATTTTTAGACATTGAATTATTATTTCATTCAATGGTTATGGAAGCCATGATAGGGTTGTTGTGATGATGTAATATTTTATTTTATTATTGAGTTAATGAATACATTGGTTGGGGTATTCAAGAAATAATTCTAGAGTTTTAAAAGACTTCTTGCTAGCTTATGGAAAGCTATTGGTGGTTAAGTCCAAGATGGACCTTCCCTAAAATTCTCCTAAAAATCCCTAGGAGAAAATAATAAAGAGGAAAATATTAACATAATGGGAGAGAAATATTTTTTTAATCACTTAGTTGGAGATGAATACTAAGTGGGATGAAATAAAGCATAGCAGGAGAGAAAGACATGCTTTAAAGAAAAATAAAAATATCTTTTTCGAAAAATCTAAAATAAAAAGGCTTAGGCAAAAGGTTAGTAGACCTTAAAGCAGGATGCTACTAAAAATCTGATGGGAAGAAAGCACCAAGGAATCAATGAGGTTGTTTATTCCAATGGCAAGTATATCTTAGCTTGGTGGTGAAATATTGAATATAGTTCATGGTTAGGTGGAATATGCTCAGTTCTTGAATAAATCCCATAAATTAACTACGGTTAAATGAAATTATGTCTGTGTTCGGTTATTGATTTCAAAATTATCTAAAGATGTTGGATGTTACAATAGACTGTAAATTACATATCTCAAAGTTGTTGCATGTGTTATCGTTTTGCATGCCTGATATATTAATTTATCTAAGTGACAATTTTGATTAAATAGGTTGTTTTGGTAGGTTTTTACGAGAAAATGAACATGTCAAAAATTACTTATTTATATGCATGAATAGAAGAAATAAATTGAAATATATATGCGACTGAAATAATTCATGTTAGATAAAACAAATGAGTTATTGAACTCTAAATTCCTGACAGACTAGAGGAAAATGGCCGAAGATAAATGCCATGTGTTTGAATTTGATTGAAATTATTGTGGGAGAGAAAGACAGTAATTTGCAAACAACACTAGTGGGAAAGAAAGAATAGTGTAACTCCTAAATAAAATACAACATGCATTTGAGAGAGCTTTTATTATGATTTTGATGATTAAAAGGTTAGTGTTCATTGAGTTTTTGTGGAAGTATTATGATTAAAGTATTATTTAACATTGCCAAAATAATTGGTAATGAAAATTAAAGGTTAATGCTCCAACAAGAGAAGAACATTGAGGACGATGTTCTCTTTAGGGGGGGGAGTATGTAATATCCCTGGCATAAACTACCGGAAAAAAAACTCTCGTAAAATGAGGGTTGTTGAATATTAAATATTATTAATTATTGTACTGATATTACATGAAGAATATTCCTATAATTATTAAAGATCAGAAAATTACAAGAATTAATTTTGAATTCTTCTATTTAGAAGAATTTATATTCTTATATATAAATAAATTATATTTCTAAGTATGTAAATTTTATGAGTTTTAGAAATAATGATTAATATTCTTAGAAAAACTATGGATAAGAGATATTTTGTTCATAAGGCAAGCAAATTTACCTTGAAAATAAAAGCATGAGAGATTTATGGAGTGCTTTTGTGATTTAGAAAAAATCAAATTTATGGAGTGATTTATGGGTGATTTATGGAATGATTTTAAGATTTAGAAAATCTTTTTACATTTTTTTAATTCTATTTATTTTAAGCCTATGGGAAAAATAGGGGAAGGAAAGACATAATACATGGAGAATGGAGCCAAGAGAGATGAAGAATGGATTCCAAGCATGCATCAAAAGATAAATAACTATGTTCTTTCAAAATTATTGTGTTTGCTTATGGTGCATGATGAAATAAGAATTGAATTTATTTTCTTGGAAAAAATCATATGATAAAGAATCAAGATTATTTCTTGAGAAAATCTCTAGGGAATTTCGTGCATAGAGGACTAATTGTTTTGTTCATTGAATTATTAGAAGATTTCATGTGCTTTGAATTCTTAAAAAAATTTCATGACTAAACAATTATGTGAATTGCATGAGTTATTGGAAAATAGGGTCCATATATGTCTTTGTATCTCCCAAACTATGATATATGTGTACAAATTGAAAGATGTTTTTGTAGATGAATTTGGTCCAACAAAAAGCCTTTCATATTTTATAAATTTGTTTTCCATCTCTCGAAAATTGTGTCCAAAATTGATGACAAAAACAGGAAATTATTTCATATTTAAATCTGGAAAAATGGGCTGCAAAGATTTATTCGAATATTCCAAACCATTATACTTGTGTAAAACCTGAGAGAGTTGTTTTTTAATGAAGCCGTTGAAAACAAAAACCTCTTTTTGTTTTCAAAAAATCATCTCCATATGTTTGGAAACCGTGTCCAAAATTAATGACCATTAAAGCAAGAAATTATTTGATATTTAAATCTGCAAAAATGGGTTTCAAATATTCATTCGAATCTTCTAAACCGTGACACCTATGAAAAAAATGAGAGAGGGTTTTTTTAATAAGCCTGTTCCAGAGAAAATTCTCTTTTTGTTTTCAAAAAATCGTTTCCATATGGTCGAAAGTCACGTCCAAAGTTGATGACTAAAACAAGAAAAACAAAGTAAAAGAGAGTGCTTCCATTTGATTTTTTAATCAAATAAGGATAATTGTTTATGTACATATAAACATAATAATTATGTTGATAATTATTGAAAATGAATTAAGTTATTTAATTTAAGATATTACCAAGTATGTTCTCATGATGCATATGAATTAAAAGTTTTAAAGAGAAATATTGGACCTTTGAAGAGAGTATGTGCTTATGTGCACATGAATAATATCTAGTATATTTGATCTACTAGAATTTATTATGTGATTTTGCATGCATGATGAGATTGAGTCATGAAAATTGATATATATATATATATATATATATATATATATATATATATATATATATATATATATATATATATATATATATAACTTTTATGAGAAATAGTTCACATAGGACCTTTGCGCAAAAGTAAATTGGTTGTGTTATTTGAGAAGGATTTGTTATTCATGTTATTTTTTTAGGAAATATTACAAATCTCTCTGATGTATGAAAATATAAAAAAAAAAAAAAAAAATTGTATTGCATGCATAATAGCTAGTGAGTTAGATATCTTTTGGAAAAAGAATAATTAGTGTGTTAAATTCCTTGGAAAATAAATATATATATATATGCTAGGAAGCATATATTGTGTTAGAACTCTTCAAAATGAATAAAAGAGAAAAATATATCCTTGTATGCATTATTGGATTAGATTCTTGGAGAAGAAATATAGTAATCACATGCTTTATTATGTAAGATTATTTAGAGAAAGATATACACTTGCATGCATGGAAAAGTATAGTTTTGGTATTAGATTTCTAGAGAAAAGGAAGATGCAATCACATAATATTGATCGTGTTAGCCTTCTTTTGGGAAAAGAAATGTGTTTATTTTTCAATGCAATATTTATTTAGTTTCCTTTGAAAATAAATATCTGTTTTACATGCAAAAAGAAAAAGCCATGTTATTTTCTCTTGGAGAGTACAAGTAGTTGCATACACAAAATTATAACTAGTATGTTAAGTTTGTTTGAAATAGAGTTGGCATTTTTATACATAATAGCCATTGTGAATAGCTCTTGTGTGGAATATATGTTTTTGGAAAAGAACATGCATTCACATGCATAATTATAGAATATATTGTGTTAATCCCTTTGGAAAAGAAAATATAAGAGTAGGCACAAAGGAATTTTTTGTTGGGATAGTTATTTTGAAATTTGTTTATGCATTTACATGCCCAATAATATTATCTAGTATGTTAGCTTTCCTTTGGAAAGAATATGAAAGTGCATGCAAGTTTTTGTTAGCGTGTGTTAGAAATATAACACTTCATAGTGATTTATTTGTTACTAATGCATGTGGAAGGATTCCATGACATTCCGTTTATGTTTTATACATGCATACAAATAGTTGTTGAAGTGTCACAACTCAAGATTGATTATTGGTTTATTAATATTTCATCTAATCATGATATAAAGTATGTTGAAAATAGAAATGGCAGGAAAGGATAGTGACTTAAGCAAATAATTGTTAGTCCATGCAGGTTTAGAAGTTCGAACTGCAAGATGACCCACTGATGGAAACAATTTGACCACCAAGACAAAGATTGAGGATTCGTGGGTAAATGATATCATGATGATTGTAATAGCTTATAGCTAGTTATGTTTCATTTAAGATAATTTTTCTATGTAATTTCATGACAATGGTCAAGGGATGGAATCTTCTTCTTAAGCGTATTCTTCAAATTCCCTCTATTTCACGTAGTTTATTTTTTTCCTTCTCATATATTTCATTTTATGGAATAATAATTATTACAATGGTTTATTAACATCTTATTTTTTTGAAAAATATAAATCTTAGCTTCTGCCCCATACCATTCCAGCTGGGTCATCAGGGAATCCCTTCAAATTGAAAAACACCCTAATAACTTTAACCGGATGACAATTATCAATTACGTCACCCCCTGAAGCCCACCATCCACTTTCTATCATCTAAACGCCCTCCATATTATTCTAATATTTCCTAGCCTCTTCTTATGCATATCTCCTTTATTTATCTCTTCTCATATCAATTACCCTAATATTTAATTTAATTATTTTAATCTATTTAAAATCCCTCTCAATATTAGTCTTTGATGTTTTAAATTTATCCTATATTTTTCACTTGAACCAATTAAGTGGTTCTAATATTACTCCTTATCCTCATCCTATAAATTTAAATATTTAGTCCTATTATATTGTAAGATAATCTAAATCTCAAATTACAACATAATAATAGGACTAATAATAATAAAAATAAAAATAAAATAAAATTAAAACAAAAATAAAAATTAATTTTATGGGTATCCCACTCTCTGAAATTTAATTCTTAAAATTTTTCTTGTTTCAATCTTCATTCCTTCACGTGAGATTATTATCTTTAATTAAAATTTCAGTTATTTTAAATTTGACTTTAAATATAAATAAATATTTCATCTCCTTGACCTTTCATTGTTTATAATTTTTAAGAAATTTTAAAAATTTATTTTCAAATTCATCAATTATCTCTTTAATTAATTAATTTTATCCTCTAATGACTAGTTGTTAATTAATAATTTATTTTTAATTTAATTTATTCATCAATTCTTTGACTCAATCAATTCATCGTCATTATCATCCCCCTTAAATCTCCAATTCTCTAATAGCTAATTTCCCATTAACTATATATATTGGTCCAACACTCTTCCTATTATTTGAAAAAGTTTTCTGCCCTTGAAAATGGGAGAAGTGTTCACCTGAAACGTGGGCCTTTTCAACTGAATACACAAGATTCCAGAAGCTCTCATCAAAAAATTTATCTTGTGTCAAGGAACTCGTCGAAAGTATGGTGTTTCCAACGGAACTCCTCTAAGTGAGGGTTTCCTAGCTTTCGACAGTTGTTCCTTCCTATTCTTCTAATAATTCATGAGATAAAACCCTAAAACTCTATTGATGCATTTCTCATTCCTTTTGGGGTCAACATATTACCTAGGTTTTTTCTGGGCCATGACATGCCATGGCTTAATGTGTGGTCGTGATTATGACCAGGATTGGGTCATATTTTCATGACCAAGCCTTCATCCAGGTCATTGTATAAAGTTTAATACAAAATTCTAATTGGTTTCATTCCTTGTTCAAGGGTTTTACCTTGTTATCTTTTTCCAATTCTTATTGTTTTGGATTTTAGAATTTAGTTTAACCAATAAATGGTATATATATATATAATCCTTTCTTTTCCAAGTGGTTGAATGGACTCTTAGTGATGGTGGTTTTCAAGTAGAATTCCTCTTCCTATCTCTTCTTGTCCTTCCTTATCATTTTCACAATCTATTGTACTTATTTTTTCCGGACAATTTTATTATGTTTACGGTTAAAATCCATGGTCCCAATATTTTACCTATAAAAGCTTGGTTTCTCTCTAAGAGGTGCACCATAAACCCTAGCACAATATATGTGCCTTGGATTTGGTTCATAATATTTGAGGAACTCTGCCATGTTTTGACTTTCTCCTTTCCAATTTGGATGCACTTGATCTCTCTAGTCAACTATATGGCACTTTTGTACATTATAGCTTGCCCATCCTAGAATGATTTGTCCAGTGCTATTTATTTTTGTTAGACAATGTGAAAAGTGTCATGTCTTTACCCTAATGGGTTTAATTCAGGAAGGAAATTATGAATATATCTCTTGTAGTTAGATCTACAAATGGCTTAGGGCCCTTGCTTAAATCTTAATTTCTAATTATTCACTATAATGGGTCCAATTTGACCCTACTATTGGTAATTTTAACTTTATGGGTGTTATATTATACTAAGCTAGGTTTTATAACTTGAAGGGGTTGTGACCAACATACCCTAAATCAAATATGCCAGATATTTATCCATTTTCTCAGAATATATTTTACAATACTTTTACTTATTTATTAGTGTTTCCATGTATGTTTTAATTCTTGTCTTCACTATTCTTGCTTTTGTTATCTATTGTCTCTAGTTTTCAACATTGTGGATAACTTTTCCATGGAAATAGATTTCTTTTGTGTTATTATTCTCTTCCCTATTAGAAGTTCACAAAAGCATAGAATAATAATCACCTTATTCCTTTCACCATTGAATTTATTATAAAGGGATGTACACTTTTACGTTCATGTGTATTCTCACCTTTAGACTGGATTTTACTGAAATTACTTGCAACTCTCTCTTATCTTTTAACTTGTAATATGAGTTAGCTGCTTCCAAATGATAACATATCCATATTGTCTAAATATTATGGAATCTTTTCTAGATATAAAAAACAAATGAGACCTTGTTCTTGGAGAATCAATCCTCCATTTGGTATCATTTTCTTATGCTAAGGGAGTTTATATGATGGTTAGACTCTTAAATATAGTCGAGTGAGATAATCACTTAAATATATTTACTCATTCCATGTTTACTTACCTATTAAAATGTTAGGTCCCTATATTACTAGTATAGTCTGTTATTGTTATTAGTGTAACCCCCTTATTGTTATTATTGTACCCTTGTAACCCCCATTTTGTTATTATTGTGCCCTTAAATTATTATTTTTAGGTCGGCTAGGATTACATTGTGGCCCACTAGAATTACATTATGGCCACATGGACTCCTATATATAGAAAGGAGGTTTTGTAAATTGTATCATCCAAGAATTGTTCATTTATGTAATGTATTGGAGGTTTCCCCCTCGAAGTGTCTTATTTCTAAGGCATTGATATCTCTTTTCTTCTATTTTTGGAGCTGGTTACACAACATTTGGAATTAGAGCTTTGGATTCTAGGGTTTCACTGCTCCAAACAGGTCATTGTGGAATTTTCACTATAAAAATTTTTATATGAAGTTTCAGAAGCTGAAATATTTAGAGTGCAAAGCTTAAATCCTGAGGAACATCGTCAAAAAAATTTAGAGCTTGGTTCGCAATATTTTTGGAGATATGATCTGTGGACGTTAGCTCTTTTTTCAGGCTCCTAAACAGGTCATCGTGGAATTTGCGCTATAAATTTTTTTCTACGAAGTTTCAGAAGCTGAAATTTTTAGGGTGCGAAGCCGAAATCCTAATGAAAATCTTCAAAAACTTTCAGACCTTGGTTCGCAATATTTTTGGAGATATGATCTGTGGAAGGTGGTGCTTTTTCAGGCTCCTAAATTTCATCTCAAAGAGGTGATCATGGGAAAATATTCATAACTCTCTCTCTGAGCATCGGATTGGAGTGTCGTAAAACGTGGTCACAAGTACACAGACTTTAGTTTCTTGGCTATCAATTTCAGAGCCGAAGGATGAAATAGTGACACGTGGAAAGTCGTACAAGTTCGCTCTACTGAACCAGTCCATAATTAGGTAATTGTGGGAGATTGGACACAACTTTGTCTTGGAGAATCCAAATCAGGTCAGACCTGTGGCATTCAAAATATAATTCAAAGGGCTACGTTGGTACCAAAATTCAAATATTGAAGTGCTAAAATCATAGAGATAATCCAATTTCAATATCGAGCTCCTCAAAAGCAAGAAAAATGTGTGTATTTTTTTCCGAATTGCATAAGTCTTGTTTTAAAAATCAATTTGAATTGATTCCAAGGGCATATTGTAGAATAGATATCAGTATTGGGTTCTAAAATATGCCCCGTAAAAATAATTCAACATCCATTTCAGAAGGCTCTACTATGACTCATGAAGATGAAGAATTGCAACATGATCTATCAAAATTACAAGAGCAAGTGCAACAAATTTCACTCTCGCAAAGAGCAACAAAAAATGAAATGGAATTTTTGAAGAAAGGCATGGAAGCAAAGATGGATGGTTTGAAGAAAGGCATGGAAGCTAAGATGGATGGAATGGAAGCTGGCATGGAAGCTAAGATGGATGGAATGGAAGCTGGCATGGAAAACACAAAGAATGATCTAAAAGAAGACATAGAAGGTTTGACAAAGTTGATACAATAAATGTTTCCTAATGGTGAAAAGATAATAGAAGAACCTCATGATGAAAACAAAATAAATGTTAATCGTGATTTCATAAACTCTAATGTTGGCAAGAAGAACCACCATATTCCAAAAATGGATATGAGGAAGTTTGATGGAAATGATCTTGTAACATGGATACTACAGATGGAGCAATATTTTGATCTCCATAACGTGCAAAACACACAAAAGGTACGCATTGCAACTTTACATTTAGAACAAAATACATTTGTATGGTATCGATGGCTTTGCTCCCGTAAAAAAATTGTCACTTGGTCAATTTTTAGGGAGGAAATGATAGCACATTATGAGGATACAAAGAGCAACACCTTCTTTAGCCAATTGATAAATCTCAAACAAAAGGGTTTAGTGGGGCAGCACATTGAGGACTTCCAAAAATTGAATAGAAGGGTAACTGATATTCTAGAAGAACACAGGATCGATCTCTTCATAGGCACTTTAAAGAATAACATCCAACACGAAGTTCGCGTTTTGGAACCGGATTCATTGGAGAAGGCATTCGAGTTGGCAAGAAAAGTTGAATGTAAAATAATGGCGACAAGGAAGCCTACCACTCAATTCTATAAAGAAGGAAGTGTTGCTACGCCTAGATTTCCACAACCTACAAGGTTGACACCACAACAATTGGAAAAAAAAAGAGCAAAAGGGCTTTGCTACAGTTGTGATAGAAAATACACTAAAGGTCATAAGTGTGCTGAGAAGAAATCATTTTACATAGATTGTGAAGAGGAAGAAGAAAATGAACAAGAAGAGGATATACACCAGGAACCAGCCCTAGAAGAGGAAGAAATGAATCCGACCATATCATGTAATGCAATGGCAGGAATTACCACTCCTCAAACTCTCAAGATAGAAGGACATATCAAGAAGAAAAAGGTAATAGTGTTGATTGATTCAGGTAGCACCCATAATTTTATTCATTGTAAGGTAACCAAGGAATTAAATTGTTTCCTATACCCAGCACCAGAATGTCAAGTGATGGTTGCAAATGGAGGAACTATAAATTGCTCTGGAAAATGCCATAATATCAAGCTAACCATGGCGGAATATGTATTGACTAGTCCAATGCTTTCCATTCCTATGGGAGGTGCTGATGTTGTACTAGGAGTACAATGGTTACAATCTTTGGGGACGGTAGCTTTTAATTTTCAAGAACTTTTCTTGAAATTTTTTTCAGAAGGAGAGGAAGTCGAATTACGGGGTATTGCGGGGAAGCCAGGAAGGATAATAAGCTCTAATGTCATGACAAAGCTTCTAAAGAAAGAACAGCGAGGCGTAATTGCACAATTATGCTCACTAGAAGTTCCAACATCAAAATCATCTATTTCTGCAGATCTTCAACAAGTCTTGGACAATCATTCCAAGGTGTTTGAAACTCCCAAAGGACTCCCACCTATTCGTGATCATGATCATGCTATTCATTGGATTCCAGGAAGTGTTCCTCCAAACATCAGGCCTTATAGATATCCTTACTTCCAAAAGAGCGAAATTGAACGTATGATTGCAGAAATGTTAGAGGCGGGTATAATTCAACCTAGTCAAAGTTCTTTCTCTGCTCCTGTGGTATTGGTACACAAGAAGGATGGATCATGGCGAATGTGTCCAGATTATAGGGAGCTTAATAAGCTCACCATTAAAGACAAATTTCCCATTCCTGTGATTGATGAATTATTGGATGAATTACATGGAGCAATTTATTTTACCAAGTTGGATCTTCGTTCAGGATATCATCAAATTAGAATGAAGAATGAAGATATTCCAAAAACAACATTTCGAACTCATGAGGGTCATTATGATTTTTTGGTCATGCCTTTTGGCCTTACCAATGCACCTTCTACATTTCAAGGGTTGATGAATTCCATTTTCAAACACTTCCTTAGAAAATTTGTGCTAGTATTTTTTGATGATATACTAATCTACAACAGGTCTTGGAAGGATCATGTTGAACATGTTGACAGGGTGCTCAAACTATTGCAGGAGAAACAATTATATGCAAAAACATCCAAATGTTTCTTTGGAGTACAAGAGGTGGAATATCTAGGTCATATTGTATCTCACGAGGGTGTTAAAGTAGGCCCTAACAAAATTAAAGCCATTAAGGAATGGAAAGTCCCCACAACCATAAAGCAGTTGCGAGGATTTCTCGGGTTAACAGGGTATTATAGAAAGTTTTTTAAGAATTATGGGAGAATAGCAGCACCTCTAACAACATTATTAAAGAAAGATGCATTTTCATGGACTCCTGAAGCAACTAAGGCCTTTGAACATATTAAAGAGGCAATGTGCCTAGCACCAGTCTTAGCTATGCCAGACTTCACAAAAACCTTTATTATGGAATGTGATGCCTCGAGAAATGGAATTGGTGTTGTTTTAATGCAGGAAGGAAGACCCATTGCTTTTGAAAGTCATCCAATCAAAGGAAAGTATTTACAAAAACCTATTTATGAGAAGGAAATGTTAGCAATATTGCATGCACTAAAGAAATGAAGAACTTACCTAATGGGTAGACACTTCAAGGTAAAAACTAATCATGATAGTCTTAAACACTTTTTGGAACAAAGACTATCTTCAGAAGAGCAGAAAAAATGGGTCACAAAGATGTTGGGTTATGACTTTGAAATAATCTACAAAAAAGGAAAGCTTAATGTTGTTGCAGATGCACTCTCCATAAAGAATGATGAGGTGGAAGCATTGCTTTGTGCCATTTCTATTATCCAACCAGATTGGATAGCCGAAGCAAGAGATGAATGGAAGAAGGACAAAGATGTATGGACACTCATTCAAAAGTTGCAGCAAGATCCTAGTACATCTGATACATTTAGTTGGAAAAATGATTCCTTATGGTACAAATATTGCTTATATATTTGTAAGAATTCCCAACTAAAACAAAATATTCTTCTGGAATTGCACACTTCTCCTTTAGGAGGACACTCAGGATTTTTAAAAACTTACCACTGGGTGAAGAAAGAATTTTTTTGGGATGGCCTTAAATCTGATATTCAAAAGTTTGTGGCGGAATGTTTGGTTTGCCAGCAGAATAAAGTGGAGACAATTAAGACCCCGGGACTTCTACAACCTTTATCCATTCCAAGTCAACGTTGGGAGGAGATTTCAATGGATTTTATCAAAGGTTTACCTAAGTCCGAAGGAAAGAGTGTCATCATGGTGGTAGTTGATAGACTTACCAAGTATGCACACTTTTGTGCATTATCTCATCCATTTAAAGCAAGTACAGTTGCTACTACATTTATGGACAGAATTCAAAATCTACATGGAAGCCTAAGGGTTATTGTGAGTGATAAAGATCCCATTTTTACTGGAAATTTTTTGACGGAGTTATTTTCTTGTTTGGGTACTCAATTAGCTCATAGCTCATCTTATCATCCTCAATCTGATGGTCAAACTGAGATAGTAAATAAATGTTTGGAACGATATCTTTGTTGTTTTGTATCTGATAAACAAACACAATGGGTCAAGTGGTTACCTCTCGCTGAATGGTGGTATAACACTTCCTTCCATACTGCAGCAAAAATGACCCCATTTATGGAACTTTATGGATATCATCCACCATCCATCAAATCATATTTAAGAGAAAATTTGAAGGTTCAAGTAGTGGAAGATCACATCGAGCATCAACAAGAAGTTCTCCAACTCTTAAAGGATAACCTGAATTTGGCACAAAATCGAATGAAACAACAGGCAGATCAACATCGCAATGAGAGAAGTTTTGATGTAGGATATTGGGTATTTTTACGGCTACAACCATACAAACAAATGTCCCTCAAGCAAGCTAAGAAGGATAATAAATTATCGCCAAAGTACTATGGTCCTTACAAGGTGTTGCAAAAGATTGGTACTATGGCATACAAATTGGAGCTTCCTGCTTCTTTGCGAGTGCATCCATTTTTCCATGTTTCATGCTTAAAGAAGGTTATAGGTGAAAATCTTCCAGTTCAAACAATATTGCCAGAACTTGATGAGGAAGGAAAAATCATATTGGAACCTGAAGCGGTCACAGAAACAAGAACTCGACAACTACGTAATCGATCAATTTCAGAGTATCTCATCAAGTGGAAGAACTTACCCACTGAAGATTCTACATGGGAGGATGAGAATTTTATACAGAAGCACCCAGAGCTACTCAAGCGTTGAGGACAACACTTTTTTGAAGGGGAGGGGCATGTTAGGTCCCTATATTACTAGTATAGTCCCTTATTGTTGTTAGTGTAACCCCCTTATTGTTATTATTGTACCCTTGTAACCCCCATTTTGTTATTATTGTGCCCTTAAATAATTATTGTTAGGTTGGCTAGGATTACATTGTGGCCCACTAGGATTACATTATGGCCCCATGGACTCCTATATATAGAAAGGAGGTTTTATAAATTGTATCATCCAAGAATTTTTCATTTATGTAATGTATTGGAGGTTTCCCCCTCGAAGTGGCTTATTTCTAAGGCGTTGATATCTCTTTTCTTCTATTTTTGGAGCTGGTTACACAACATAAAATCTTAATGTTTCCATCCAGATTATGCATTATGTATCATTTTATCCCTTAGAATATATTTAAAATATTAGGGTACTTGTTTAGTCTGACACCGTATGTTCATTCTTGATCTCTCTAAAGTAAACACTTAGTTCATAACTATCAAAACCCAATGCTCCAAATTTTAATTTAATACGCTTTTCTTAAAAGAATTACCCTACAAGCCTCTATTACTAGTATTAAAATTTAACAATAGATATTTGGTGATCACTCATTAGAGGAAATTTCAGCCTAAAAGTGCCCATTAAATTATCACATAATTTCGATGTCATAATATGTAAACCAACCAAAATCATTTAAATTTAAATAATTTTAAATTATTTAATTTCTGTTTATGTGGAATATTTTATTATTAATTTGGGTATTGGTGAAATATTTTATTATTAAGTCGATATTCATGAAAATTTTTATTAATATTATTTACCTACCTTACCCATATGAATTAGAATATCAAAAAAGTTATCAATGGAATGTAAATCTTGATATTAGTGAAAAATATAAATTAAAAGGGTAAATGTATTTGAAATTAATAACCATGCCCCAAAAACACACCAAAAAAATAGTTAAATACAAAATATAAATATAGACAGTTATAGTCTATTGTATCTATTGTATCTATATGTGTATAACTGACCCATCATAGTTCTTCCTAGTCTACTATAATAAATCTATCTATGATTAAAATTCATCCATCATATATGTGTTTGTTAACTAATATAATAATCACACACATTTATACATAAATTTGTCTATGTGTATGTAATTCATAGGCATCGGATCTATATTTCATACAAATTTCATACAAAAAATATACTTGAAACTCACTCTATAAACATAAAAATAAAATTTATTCCATATATACATAAATGATTTATCTGACCGATATATAATTGTGGGAGAAATCATGTTCCTCCCAACCAAAGAGCTACCAACAACAATGCCCCTTGAGCTTAGACTTATTGCCTTCAGGAATAACCTCCCATTATATATTCCTTTAGTGGTGTTAGTGTGAATTCTTCGTCGAAGTGTACGAAAAAGAACCACTTTAGCTACGCATAACTAATAGCCCTAACAACAATAGAGGCTGCCAAACATCTTCAGATCTGTGATTAGTAATTAAAATGCTGCAACAAACAGATCTATAAATGGAAAGATATTAAGCAGTAAAATAAAAGGTTTGCTCCATGCATCCAACAGACAAGACAAGAACACGATTTTTGAATGAATTTTTATATTACAGGGCACCTGGGAGGAAAACAAGAAGGTGTATCCAGCTCTCCTCAATGGGATGGGTTCTTTGTAGTCCTCAGCACTTCAGATCTAAGATTTCTCTCTCTTGTA